>JAVFBZ010154757.1:0-18684 GCA_032466195.1 Katharina tunicata
AACACATCTGATTGCATAGTATGAAGATGAACTCACAAAGCCCAACTTACTTAGAACTGCCTCTACTCGACCTACCAAACACGAACTTAATTGTATATTTATTTTATTGTATTGAATGTGATTGATTGATTGATTGATTGATTGGTTGATTGATTGATTGATTGATTGATTGATTGATTGATTGATTGAGGTTTTATGCTGTTCTGGGGATAATTTCGGCTATATGACGGCGTGTCAGCCCAATGGGTAAAGGAAATCACAATAACAATCGGCCCATTAGCTCAGAGAGCACCAGGGCACAGGAAGCTCCTACCCCACCACCCGCCATGCACTCTATAAAGTAAGAATAAATAAGCAGAAGGTGTCCTATGACACTCAGATATTTTATTAAGTATTATATATTTTTTTTAAATTTCCGCTGGGTTTAGCCGAACAAGAATCCGGAGGACTTTCTCTTCAACTCCATTTTGAATGATACGCATCCCTGTATAGCTCCGCTCCTGTCTTTAATGGTAGCTTTCACTGAGTAGTCACCCTGAAACAACATATTACTGAAATAAGTTCACATAGAAGCGCCTAGTTATCAATGTCTTTGCCATTTTCATTGCTGCTATATCTGAAAATATTTACCATATAGACGGCCACCAGCGGATTGCTTTCGGATTACACAATCCGAACTCAATAAAAGTATTCTGATGGAAATGTTCTTATAAAATACTTATTATCCCCTCTAGATCATTATGTCACAAGTAGTATTGGCAACGAATTGACCTTGAATATCCCACAAACAACTGGATGATTAACACTGCTGTAACTAAAGACCGACCCTGAATGATCGTTGACGTCTGCATGTTACCCACTTGATGGTAATCGCGAAAAAATGTTTCGATTAAGCAGTGGATGCAATGGGGATTACGGTCTGTTTGTTTGTTTGAGGGTTTACACCACGCTTTAGGTTATTGCACTCATGTGACGGCGAGCCAGACCAGTGGGTGAAGGAAACCACCCTCAACCACACTGCCAACAAACAGCAAAATCGGCTTCCTGGTAGTCCTTAGCTTAGAGAGCATAAGAAGCTCCCAACAAACACCACCAGGCGATTAAGGAGATGCACAAGCAAGCGCTTTCTAAAACGCGTATTAATAACATGATTATAATTCATCAATTGAATTTCTCTAAATGGTTTTCATTAATATATATATATAACAGAAAAGCAAAGCAAGAGTGTACTTTCGATGTAAAGGGCAAACTGTTTAGTACGTGTACATGTGATTGGACTATATCGATAACATAAATTGTGTGTCTCATTATCTAAAACTATGTTGATGGAATTACATTTCACCAGTTATACATCAACATATATATGAGTGACATTCTGTTGAGTACGATGACAATCAAACAAATATGAAGTGATCTCACAAAACAAAAGAAAACCATAAGCAAACCAAGAAGCAAAAAAAAAAACAACACAACAACAGAACGACAAAGACAACAACTCACACAATAATCACACACACAAATCAATAGAGACTTTGAACACTAAAAGCACACAAACACACGGAAACACAACCACTCACTGCGGCAATGACAGATGCGATTGCTCCAAGGTCTGGAATGTGAATGGTGGCAGAGGGTACGGCAGCGTGCTGGGGCTGTACGGGACAAGTGATGTCGATGTTGTTTTGTTTCAAAATAGCTTTAACGTCGGTCCCAGTTTTCTTGGTGTTGGCGTCATTACTCTGGACCATGGTATCGAGCTGAGTGCAGAAGTCATACGAACTGCAAAGTAAATCAGGTTAGCCGGAGGGATGAGTGAATTGACTGACTGGGGGAATGGATAGATGGTTGGATGGTGGATGGTTTTGGCTAGATAAATGTATTGTTTGGTTAAGTTGTTTTGGTTGAATAGATTAATTGGAGGATGAATGGCTGTTTTTTTTATAGTTTAGGTTGTATCGATGAATGGAAGATTGGTTTGGTTGGATGAGGCGAAGGTAAAGATGGATCGATCGATGGTTCGTTTAGGTTAATTCGGTTAACCAACCAGCAATCTATCCATTTGTTGGAAAGGAAGATGGAGTTGCTTGTTTTTGTTGGCTGGATATGAACATGTTAGAATAGATAGGGCAGCATTTGTTGGGAACAGGTTTAAAACGAAAGGGTTTGTTTCAATGCCTAAAAATCTCTTAGAAATAAACGGTTATTGTTTTACAAGAATTACCAACTATTGTTATTTTCTAGGGATGTAGAAAAATTATTAAAGCCAAGCTGAGGTATAATGGCTAATGATGTAATTATGTAACCATAAATGAATAAGATTAAGTAACACATTATCTCTGCATCGATGTAACGATTTTCAAATTATTCATTATCTAACGATTAGCAGAACGCGTAAGGAATGAGATAAATTCAGTCACCAGGATCCGACTCCAAGAAGACACGGTATGTGGACATCTCCAAGAATAATCACGTGACGTTTGACGTCAAGAGTGACAGTCCCGCCCTGGATGACCTTGGTCAGACTGCCATCAAATCCGAATACGACGTCCCCCGGTAGCACAATAGGCATGGGGCTAACCCTAACGCTGTTGACTTTGATGGCACGATTGGGGTCGCTATCTGAGAAAAAGAAACAAGAAGTTAAATGAGATAAAGTCAGTAAGACAAATATAAATATTCAAATACGACGTGGCATTAGCCTACCCGAATCATTCCGCGACTGGGATTACTGTGGCTTAAAAATCGAAATAAAGCCGGCAATTTAACATTAAAACTAATAACAATAATAAGTGCATCATTTCGCCAGAGCAGAGTATGCATTCTCATACCAAAATACCGTAACATGCACTGTCCACCATCACTACGGGTATTATCTCAACAATGTTGTCAGTGTGTTTATAAACAAGATCACGGATTGCTGTTGAGTTCACTGTACCCGGTTAAGTTTGAACTCCCTCATAACATCTAAAGCATGACTGTGGTAGCATGAACAGGTTTTAAAACAAAATGATAGCCGTGGCTCACATTGAATCCCAACATTATGAAAAAGGGCATATTGCTTTGTCAAACAAATTCAAATATTGAAAGGTGCCACAATACTTGAATAGATGTACCGCCATTTTTAATAGTTGTAAATACGAAAATTTGAAATTTTAATAGAAAAATATTGAGTGTAGAAAAGCAACGAGATTTCTGTCAGTTAGCTTGAATGGTGTCGCACTGACTGATACTCAGTTAAATCAATGATTTGTGTTGTCATGGTTTGATGCCACTGGGATTATACCTCGAACAGACGACTAAATATCAACGAAACGTATCTGATTAGCTCAGACATATGGCATGATATATTCTAAAAAAAATACGATGGTAAGAGTCGGCTGATAAGTTTTATCTATTTGGAGCACATCTTTGAAACACGAATGTATAAAACCTTATTATATGTATATTTATAAACTGTCATTGCTTATTATAGGTTTAGATATTAAATTGCGGGAGATGCATAAACTATGGGTTTTGGTCATAGAAAAGTCCGATCCAAAGTTTATAAATTCATTGGCGATTTTATGCTGCGTTCACCCATATTTTAATTATTTTAAAATACAAATATAAAAGTCAGAATAAATTAAAAAAAAGTCACCCAAATATTAATTTACTGGTGCGAATTATACTTTTCGTATTGCAGGTATTATTAATCAAAATTATTATCAAATTAGTTAAATTCATTTAGATATGAAAAACAACTTGGATCCAAGTGCCAGTTCGTAACGCATCTTACGTTTGATTACAACGGTGTCCTCATATTATATAGTGATTTTCATCAGATTGTCGAATATTTTACGGTACTGATCCAATAAATCACTGCTTTAAAACAGACAATTATCTCTGAATTTACAGCAGTCGTAGAAGAGATTTTGTGTACGCATAATTTTGTCTGGAAGGCCTCATAGAAAAGCGAAGTTCGACTTTGTTCTCTGATGAGACAACCTTATAATAGTCTTGTGGAACGGTTTCGTACAACATTTGTTTAATATATTTGTTTTGGCTCTTTTGCCAAGTATGTGTAATCCTGTTTAGATTGGTATTCTGTTTATTCTATTTATTCTTGACATTTTCCAAGTTTTCCAAGTCATAAATTACGAGTAATTGCTGCTAGTGATTTTAGTTGGACTTTAACTTATACAATACAATACAGCCTAAACATGGTAGTACTAAACTGACCTATTGGGATGTCGCCTGTTCATCACAAAATTCCTAGACTTCTTCGAAAATCTAAATGGTACACTCTCGGTTATTAAATGACAGGAAATAAGGGATAAGAAAACATAAATCTGTTGGGAGATATAACATATGGAAAAGTTCGGTAAATGGTTCTTGATTGTGTGAAGTGTTTTCATAATCTTGTTAGAACCTCATGAAGCAGATACCGTTCTGTGGACCATTTGTATTATTGGATTTAGACAACGAGTTCTAACACCAGTCATTTAGCCTATAAGATCCTTGGACTTTGAACGTTGGTGTATCTTAGTCGTGACTTGTTGTTGACCTGAAAACACAATTTTTTAAAATGTGGCACGAGCAACGACAAAACAGGTCATGCCGTGTTCAATTAAATAGAAAGAAAGGACCAGAAATTTACTGACGTTTTGTTTTTATCAACCTTATTTTGAAAAAGTTCCTATAGTATGGTGTATACCTGTGTTATGTCCTGTGTTTGCATTAAAACGAGTGCATAGGTTATTAAGTTTCTAACATTGATTGCCATTAATTTGCGACACTGCAGAACATTTGAGGATTGTTATAATATGATTGATATAATAAATTTGTTAGAACTTTATAAATGTATCAATTTGGTCTTACGGCCTTGGGTTGAAGAATATTTCATTGTTTTCGTATGGACGAAAGATATATAGCTTTGTAATTATCAATACCGGATGTTTTACTTGAAAACTGAAGAAATTTGAAAAATGAGAGGCAAATATGAAAAAAGATTTCACCTACCAATAAAACAAATTATGATTGTTTTGTTTGCTTCTAAGCACAACTCCTACCTGGGATGTCTTTGAAAATTTAATGTAGTTTAACTATTTACTTTATGTGGTGCTGTTAGCTGCCACGCACATATCTAGATCTGTATGATATAATGCTTTGTCAACTGTTTTATCAAAACCGACTGAGAGCAATGCAGATCGAAAGTATGTCTAATCTTTTTGGTAATCAATTATAGTATTCATTTATCGACAATATTCAAATTAATTTATCACATTTTAATATCAAACCATTTGTTATGTATAACTTACTACGGAAAAGAGGGGAGAGTAAATGTGGTAGTACGCGCCGTACAGATTCGTTGAAGCTGTTGACCATCATATATAAATCTATCCTATAAAAGTAAACGGACACGCAGATTGGTCATACTGTTTGGTGCAAATAACCATACATGGCTGCATGCCCGATTAAACCTTACAAACAAACAATTTGGTCATACTGAACTAAGTATTGTTTCGACGCCAGGCCGAGCAGGCCGAAAAAATAATTGAAACTGTATCTGTTCGATTGGTTTTAGTGTACTCTGAGCAACATAATCGACATGTCTTTCACAAAATAATGCTTGGATGGTTTCAAATGGCCGGGTGGTGTTCTTTTTGCAGGAAAAGTGCAGCGGTGCCGCTATAAAACTGTAGGCCACTTTAACTTGTCGCCAAAGGTATGCTGTAAGCAGCCGGTTAACCACCTTCCATAGTTACGTCCACATCAAATGGACACAAATGTCGTAACGAATTAATCGATGGATGTCACAAATGACAAATATCAGAATCTGGGACGATTGCTCGAGCTAAATTTGCTCTTATCCACAACTGCCGATGGACCAAGAGCGAGACAATTTCCTTATTCCTGTAGAAACCTGGGAGGCTGTGTATGAATTTAAAGACTTTCTATCGATCTATTTTTGCCTAAAACTAAGATAGCCAATGTATTATGTTATGTAAAACGTCAGAACGTTATAGACTTATATGATACTTACCGCAATCGCTCCATGTGAATTGATTTACGGAAGCCAAAGCGGCCCCAAAAATGGCGAAAACGACAAGGCCACGGATCATGATCTTAACAACAGGACTCTCAGCTGGAAAGTGGTGCTATCTATCAAACCATCTTGTACTGAGATAAATAAGGCCACGATAAGGCGAAAGGAGTGCTGTGCGAAGTAAATTTCATAAAAGCAGAAATATAAAAATGACCGAATCGTTACTGTTTTTCTTTCCAAATTAACGGGACAAACTGTAGATGATGGCTTTCTGGAAGACACTAATTATGTTGCTAATGGCGGCATGCTTTAAGTTTTCAAATGTATTTATTGTAATATAACATTGATACAAAGTTTCAATAAGCGTTAACTTAGTAAAATGAAAACATAGACCGTGAAAAAATTGCATATCGCTTTCATAGATGTTTGCAAAGATTGGCCAGACAATGGGCGGCAACTCTAGCTTTGTATGCTGGAAGTCAGACAGATTATCTCCCTTTGTTCATGCAATGTTAATCAATGACAGTTATTATATTGGAATATTGGTCCTGGAGTTGTGATGATTGTTTGTGGAGTAATTTATTTTTATCTAATGGCTGACAAGACACGAAGTCGATCAATAGGTTCAATAACTGCCTACTTACATTAGACCTGAAGAAGCCAACCTGTATGGTCAGAGAAAGCTAGTCCACCTACAACAAGTATAGTTAGTCTTCATGGTGCTACCCTTTAGTACAATTGTTTATCAGGTAAATTATGATATGTTGTTTTAAAAACATTAACTTTGGCTTCAAGCAGATGACAATCAATAGAAAAACATCTATATTCGTCTTCTATGTCTTATATTATCGACGCCAAAGTAATCCATTACTTCACGATTCCACAAAGTGAAAACGTTCCACAGTGTGATGCGCCATAAATGCTGTCAAAGTTTTGCCTTATGTGATAAATTTGTTTTTATGGTGACGCGTGTGGACTTTGTCAGGATATCAGATTAATCTTATTCTTTATGGTTACAACTCTTTATAAGTTTCTCAACACAACGTTTCGGTTTATATCCTTCCACCATTATCAAGAGAAAATTGGGTTAATATGAAGCTATATACAGGAAAATTGTCTTTCTCTACATTTATATATATATGCGTATACCATATTACCAGGTTAACCCAACACAACAAACACATTTGTGGGTAATATCTAGATAAAAAAAAAACACACTATTTCAGTGTCCCTGTGTGAGTGGTTACCGCATAGAAATAGGGATAGTATAGAACGATTCACAGCCGTTACCGGGATAAAAAATGACTACATTGAGCCTCCGTAGCTCGGTCGGTTAGAGCACTGTATCATTTTTCTACATTTATTCAAAATTTTATATATATTCTTTGTCTTCAATTATATATATATATATTTATACTTACATAGTCTCGCAGCTTTATCGTGATAACGGGTTAAATGATATACACCAACGGGTTATGATAAGAAACTTACAACCATTTTTAACCATATAGATTACAATAAGTGTATTCAGTATCTAACCAAACCCTTTCTAGAGCAATTACCAGTGTAAATAATTGTATAGACTTAAACTCTTATGTTTTGTCATCGTTTGGCGACCAGTGTCGTGCGAGGGTGGTCAACTTGAACTATGTCGCTCAGGTAAAACAACCTTCCTCTATCACTTGACACGCCAATGGATTTGCACCGATTCCTTTTACAAATCTTCTGGTTTGAGTTTATAATGTCTTGTACACAATGCTGTTACAGAAAAAAAACTATATTACAGCAATAACAGTTTGTATAAGAATTTTACTATCTACGTCATAACACATAGTAAAATTCTATAATTCTATAGTAGAATTGTTTTCAATGCGAGAATCTACGTCATAACACATTCTCGCTTTGAAAACAATTCTGTTAGCTAAGGCTGGTACTTGAATCGATACAACTTCCCTAAGAACCAAGCATTAGACCCCCAATTGTAAAATACGATGGTCCTTCAATAGTTTGTGAAAGGTGGTGGAAGAGAACTTCCTGTGCCGTTGTTCTCTCTGCCCTAAGGGGTACCGGTAAGCCGATTTGTTGTGGCATCCTCTGCTGAGTTCCATATTTGTCGCGTGCCGCCCTTCTCTGCTGTCAGTGTTGTGAGGGAGGTTTCCCGTTGGGTAAGCACGCCGTCTTATGAGTGAAATAAAGTTAAGTACAACGTAAAACCGCAACCAATCAAGCAACATTGTGCATTAGGTCAAACTAACATTAACTGTAAAATAAAAAATAAAAACTTTATGGATAAGATCTTCTTATATATTCAGATACGACGTTTTTGACATTCTGAGCTCTGGAGGAACATTATCTTCCAACGGAGCTTATACTTGAAGTCACTTCACATTGTTTAGTTGTGTTACTGTGACTACTTTACCTCTGGCTAAGAGCTACTTGGTTTTGGTACGCACCTTAGTAATACAAGATAAAAAACACATGGGGACGGATTAAATTTGTTGAATCCAATCCTAAGTTTGACCATTTTTACTCCTGATATAGTCTCAGTTCTTATCATTATTATTTATTCAAGAACATTTTTTAGAAACATTTGTCGAAGTAAGAGTGTTTAAATGTTGTAAAGTAACAAAACTGACTAATTCTAGGATATCATTTGCGATTTTCTTCTTTAAGAGGCATAAAGTAGTATAGACATTTTGAATATCAAAAGATATAATGGTATACAACTTCTGATATATTTTCGGCGCAACGTTTTGGCCTGAATGCTTAGACCGTGTAAACGGCATATCAATAGGAAACCTTTAAGAAAAAGTAAGAAAACAATTTTAACCCTTAAGATACTTTTTCTTAATAGTTTTCTTAATATGCCATTCTCATTTAAGGAAAATAATCACCCAATCCTCCAAAGAAAATAAAGTTTAAATTATATTTTTCTTAAAAAAGAAGATATTTTTAAGTTTCACGCTGTAATTGATGCCGTACTGGATTATCTCAATTATTGCCCTACGTAGCTCCTCTTGAGTTAAGTAAGTATCTGCTCAATTACTTCGCATCAAGTAGCTAAATTGGACAATAACAATACTCTTGGATTGTTTACGATTGATATAAGCCCATATATACCTCCATACGGGCCATTTATAACGTTGTATATATAAGGAAATAAGAATGATCGATATAACCCACCGTTAAAGTAAATTATGACTTGAAAGGTGGCATTGGCTGCCGATATCCATTCACATATTCAGACTTACAGTCTCCTGCAGTGACATCTATTCCATGTTATGACTTTGCTGTATTGGATCGAAAAACACTATAAACTACTTTATTGGTTGAGCCGACAGTGATAAGTATTCGCTTTAGACAACAAACGCCGTTGTATTTTCTAAAGCGAATCATGGACTATAATGAATAATTACTACAATTTGATTTTTATGACAAGTGTTGAAGTCCGATGGTTGGGTGGAGCCTCCTATCCACTTGTGCTCTCTCAGCTGAGGGACATCAGGGTGTTGATGTGTCCTGTTATTGTATTGTGGTGTTGTATATGTTGTTTAGGATGGTTTCTTTCACCCATTTGGCTGGCATGCCGTTATATGAGTGAAATAACCTTAAATGCGAATACAACGCCAGCCAATTAATCAAATACTGCTGGTTCTGTTTGAAAGACAATTTTCCTAATTCAATTGCCAATATTCATGCACTTTTTATATGATTGTATAAAGTTTCTTCCACTGAAAATGAGACTAAAATAATCTGGATGAAAACTTCTGTTTCTTTTACTTGCAATCGAGGCATGTTTTAACATCGTTTTCAAGCCGTATGCTTGAAATCGATATAAGAACCTACTGTCGCTGGTCTAATAGGTTGAAGTTTGCATGCATACAAGTCTTGTGTTCTTTATCAAGATCGGCTTTTAAATGCCATTGAAAGAAATAATTTCAAGAACAAAAGTATTGTTACTAACTGATGGACTATCAAACGTAACTCCACATTCCATAAATGTCATGAATGATCGGAGGGAACTGCGTAGAAAATAAAAGAAGTGCTATATTTTACCTGATATATTTCCGTCTACTAAAAAGTTCTACCAACCTTGGTTAGTTGCTTTGTTCCTTTCATTCGTTCAGTAACCAAAACATATGATATATTATACGTCCGAGGCGCGAATACGCTTTTTATTTCCAGGAACTAGAAGCTTTTATTACGCGTGGGATTTTATTTCGTTCCTTTTATTCGTTCCAAAATATGCCAGTCAACTTATGGCCTATCAGACCTCCACTGCTCATTTATGCGTTCACATTTTAATGCTCGTCGAAATATGTTTTTTTGCTTCATAGTTTATATGCCTCATCAATTTGTACGGGCTTTCACAGTCTGACAGATCGAGTATCGAAACAACATACAATAACTTGTATATATAATCATAGATTTGAATGATTGATTGATTGATTGACTAATAGGTCGGTGTTTAACGCCGTCCTCAAATGTAGGTCTTTTCCACTTATATGACGGCGGTATAATTCAACGTAACAAATTAACATCAAAGCATCTTATAATGAGATGTCACTTGTGTAAGCTCTGTTAGAAATATAATGTTCCTCCAGTGCTAAGAATGACAACATGAGTATACGCCATACAGCTACTGAGTTATTTGTTTAATAAAGGCCAAATTCTTACTAAAATACCGTGGGAACTCATTTCATAAGAACGGTCGGCCAGTGCCATTCGCTAGTCATTTCGTTTATTTATTTATTTAATTAGTAGAAGAGTGTTTCAATATATGACGATTTGCCTTCTCAGTTTAAGGTGGAGACCGGAAAAGAAATCTTGTAAATAACGCCCCGTGAACTCCGCAGCCGCCGGAAACCTTCCCTTCATATCCCTAACGTCCAGCCTATCCCAGGTGATGTGACTCATTAGTCTATAGCGCAACCAACTGAGCCACGGCGCGGTCCTAGTCATTGCATCAAGACCATTCTAAATGGCAATATTCTGCATTTTTGCTTCTGGAAATCTGTCCTAAAGACCGTAGATAATTGAGTGATGGAATTTTGATGAGCCACATGAGAACCGGAGGTCCATAAGGTAATAAATCAGTTTCAGATATCTTTTAACTATCATGCAATTTACCATGTTTTCACGTCATTACTTGTATATAATTGCGCACTTGTGAATAATATGTTCCCGAATATGGATACTGACAATATCAGATGAGAATAAATATGTCTTAAAAAATTAATTACCATTTTTGGATTGAAAAAAGGAAATTCAAACTAATATTGCCCTCTAAAATAACCTTCACGTAAAAGAAGCACACAACCGAAGAGAATTAAAAAAACTAACATCTGCTCGTGAATGTCAAGAAATAAGCCTTCCTAATTTTAGGATATAAAACCCTGGGTGTCTCTAGGCTTCTTACAAAAAAGCCGCCATTTCAATTAATACGGCCTCAAATGAAATGTTACATTTCACAATGTCACGAATAATTTATAGAAAATAATCAGCCATGCGTGAATAAATACCAAGCTGTAAGATAAAAAGATTCCTCATCCTCCAAGCTAAAAGTTGCTGCAATCAACCGTGGTATCCGTGAGTTTGAAAAGATAATTTTAAAGGCTCCCAGTATTTCAACAAATAGAATGTATGAAATACTTAGTGCCCTTTTCATGTATCTGTACTGTTTTTTTGTTTTTTTTAATTTTCAATAAGATGGATTTTTTATCCGGTTTCCTTGTTTCCCTTCGCTTGAGAAATGTGGTTTACCAGTTATAATTTTGACTAGGAATTCTTGAGTTTTTGCCTTTATTTCATGTCATAATCTTGGCATCATTAGTTTAGCAGCAAACATAAAATATGTGACGGGATAAGACATCGTGATTCATTTGTCCACATCTGACAAAGCATAACGAGAATAGAATTAGACAGCACAATCAATAAAGTACAGCCATGACAGCTAATTTTATTAACAGTAATAATAGATGATTTCTCTACAAATCTATCCAATTATAATTGGGGATGAATTTCCAGCCAAGCCCATCTTGAATGAGACACAGCCCTGTACAGCGCCACTCCTGTCTTTTATGGAAGCTTTAACGGTATAATCACCCTGTTAAAAATACGTTAATCCATAACAATTAGTAACATTAAAATGTCATAAGCCAGCAATTTTCTAGACTTGACGTTAATAATTTGAATTAGGTTTCAAAAGGACCGGTTTGAAACAAAACGTAGATGTCGCTGAGTGAACTGGGAAATAGTTTCGCTTTTTTTCTGTTTTAAGATCAATTAACAGTGGTTGTTTGTTTACATCTGCACGCCTATATTTTTGCAGTATGATAAATTTGTGATCTGCTTCTTTTGTTTGAAGAGTATAAAAATACAACAGTGGCTATTGACTGCTCACTCTCGTCTTCTTGGCTCGTGTGTCTATATTTAGTAATAAAACGTTTTCTCCGTTGTTTATTAAGATAAACCAAGTGCTAAGTGAGGACTTCTATGTGTTGTATTATGAAAACATGACGACTAAGATGGATAAAAAAATCCATCTCAGTCGTCATGTTTTTGTAATGTACCTAGCTTATAAATGCCGCTCTAACAAGATTTTGTATTTTGCATATATATACCATCATTAATGTATATTTGTGAGTATCTTGTTTGACAAACTTCTGGATATATTGGCAAGCGATGTTTCGGTCTAGATGCTAAGGCCGTTTTTGAGCAATGATTACAAATCTCAACTGAATATACTTTAACTGGTAAAAGAACAGGGGACAGTTTCACAAAGCCTTCGCAAATTTACGCACACTCTGTTACTAACACCCAGTGTTGAAGGTATTGTGTCGTCATGACAACTGAGAGTTCCAAACGTCGCAAAGTCTTTGTGAAACTGGCCCCAGGCTATTAATTTGTTTAGAAACTGACGTTATGGCTACGTTAGAATGACACAATGTAACATTAGAATGACGTTGTGACAGTTTTTCTTTAGAAATAAATTTGTTTAGAAACTGACGTTAAGGCTACGTTAGAATAACAATGTAACATTAGAATGACGTTGTGATATTTTCCAATATATCCAGAAGTTGAAAATCCATCGTCTTTTTGTTATATTTGTGAGAGAGTTCGCTTCACCACATGTATCGTTACCTGAAAAAAGTAAAGACCCACCTCAACGAGTGCTCTCCCCAGAGAGCCTATATCCGCGATTTGTATGGTTGCTGAAGAAACAAACGCCGACTGAGCAGGAATGGGACACGTGTATGTGATGTGGTTGCTGGCAAATACTGCCTTCACGTCATTGCTCAAGTTTCGCCAAATCGCATGAGTGCTATGTGACATCGACTCAATTTTTGAACAAAAGTCATAAGAGCTGAAACACGAAATAGTAATTTCTTGATAATTTATTTAGTTGATTTGTGTTGAACGTCCTTCTCAAGGGTATTTCACTCATATGAAGAGTATGCTACCGGTGTATGGTGGAAAACCTGGATGAGACCACGTAAACACCACCCTGCGATCTCCAAAGCCATCAGAAAGCTACCCTTATATACGACAGGCAGATTCAAAACCTTCACCGGGTATTGTGAAAGGAACTCCGCAGTACAAAACAGAATCAACCCAACCACTACGCGGCTAAATTAGATGTTAAAGATGTTAATTATAACCAAGCCTTTACTAATTGTATTCCACGTGGTGTCCACAAACTTAAATATTCTTAGGAAATGTAAATAAATTTCTGCAAAGAATAACAAAAAATAGTTATTCAAATAAAAATCGTAGTTTATAAGGAACTTAACTCTCCGCTTGATTGTTTTGAATCGTACTTATGGTCATTTCGCTCATATAAAGTTGCCGCACCTTGAGAACTTTCAAGAAACTGCAATTTAATGTAAAGCATCATTTTCGAAATGTTAAAATTCTCATAACTCAATTTAAAGTAAATCCTCAACCAAAATTAAGACACAAAAATAACGTCATTAACTGAACGACTGAAAATAATAAACGCTCACCATGATCCAAGACCCAATACACATGGAATGTGGACTTCACCCAGGAGCATTACGTCACGTGTTATATCTAGATCCACCGTAACTCCATCTATAGGCCTAGTGACGTTGGCATCGAACCCAAATGTAATTGGTCCGGGTATCAGGATAGGCATGGGATTAACGGTGATCTGGTGGATCTTGATAGACCTGTTGGGATCGGAATCTGCAAAGCGGAATGATTAATCACTCAATAGGTTATTTCAATTAATTATGTTCAACGAAAAAAAAAGCATGGATCATTTGCCTGTCATGCACACATCATATCCACACATACATAATATTCAGTACTTTTGCAGACCCGAATTATCGTCAATTGGAATTCTGGTGGACAAAATGATACGTGTAAAGATTCACAAACTATTAATTTATTAGTTTTTAGGTTTGTTTTCGGGTTTATTTTCCGATAATAGACCAACTATTTGTTGACTATTTGTCCCAATCAAGTGTTTGAACTTAAGAACTCAGATGTTAATGGGGGTCTGTACAAAGAAAATACTGTAGCTTGAAACTTTAGAATAAGATGATGTTGTTAGTGACAACTCTAGGTTTAAGGGTTGTCACTACAGTTTGTTCTCTTCAATCTTTACAAACTAATCGAGAACCGCATCAGATATCTCTCAGAATTGAAAAATATCTTCACAACAACGCTCACGACACAAGGGACTATTTCATTATGGAGAGCAGATTATTTTTAATTACTATGCAATATTTCGGTATAGGTACTAATACCGTTTTCCAGACTTGTTAATCTGCCATTAAAGATAATTAAAGAAAAGTTGGTATCCATAACGAAATTGTTTCTTACTGACTGTGTCCCGTTTTCTAAATGTCATTCATGGATCTGAATGTATAGTGCTTTGCCGTATTATGTTCCCAAAACGTTCTATTGGAAGAGGGACGAGGAAATACTACTGTCTGTCCGCCCTTCAGCCAGTTCTTCAGTGTGTCCGTCCTTCAACAGAATCTTCTGGACGCGATAGATTGAAAGGCAATTTACAGAGTACAATCAGGATTTGAATATAACTTCCTCCGTTCGAGATGATGAATAGGATTGTATTTCGCCAAAATGACCGCTATTGCGCAATTTAACTGTTCGGGCTTTTATGTTTGATGTAATTAACAATAATACAATGCACACTTATATAGCCGCCATTGCGTATTTAACAATAATCTTGCATTATTTAACTTATTATCTATAAACCACCTTCATCTCAGTTGGGATCTCATTACCCACACCAATATGGCCGCCATTGAGTATTTCACAATATTCAAGACTGTATATGTTGTGAGCAGGGTCATGGGGGTGAGAGATGATAATTGGTGTGTTGATTGGGCAGACTTTTAAAATCGTTCCAAGGCTGGACAATTGTTACCTACTCAGTTTGTTATTCTACAAACGTGTAATTTAGAATTTGTACCTAAAACCTAAAACCTGTTGACACAAGACAGCACATTGTTCGTCAAAGTATTGCAAAAAAGCAACCCCCCCACCCCCACCAAATTTGGCCTTCGCGAAATGGACTTCAACATTGTTAAAGGGTCGTTCAGCAGTACTAAGGAACTAGGCGTACATTGCCTTACTTTGTAATAAATGTCTTAAGATTAGCATATCTAATCTACAAAAAAAGTTTTCTCATTCCACGGAAAAAACAATCTTGACATTTTCTAAACATTTTATTGTTCGCAAATATTTATTAAGAAATCTATTATTCAATGGTTTTTCTTCTTCTCTCTTTGAATTAAATTATGATGTATAAATAACATGGAAAAGTACCAGTGTAAATTATAGAAGTTGTAGTTGTGTGATGTTAAAATAAACTGAATAGTAAACGCCTCTTGGAGATTTTGTTCGTAAGATTTCCTTAATGTCAACGTAATTTTATCAAACGTATTAGATGTTATTTCATTTTGCAATGTGCATTCCATTAGGTCTTAGTGAGAATCAAATACAAGGAGACAATTTTTTTATCAAATACAATGAGTTAATTGATATCAAGTACAAGCGGATAAATCTTACCAGATACAAAGTTAACTCGGCAATCGAATAAACCTATCAATCTTACCGCACTCACTCCATGTAAACCGATCTACGAACCCAAGAGATGCCCCAAGGACACTGAGCAAGACTATTGCACGAATCATTGTCTATGTAAGAAATGTTAATTTTAAATAGATTCCTAGTTTTTTTGTTACAGTTTTGTTCTACATTTGCCGTAACAGAGATAAGACAATAAAAGGAGTGGTGACTGATATCTAGTGATTTAGTTTTTTTATGCGCTTAAATACTGAAATCTGCGTTAGGCGATGGCAATTGTAAAACAAAAACATTTATTCGAACTTGTGTGGTTGTTTTAAACCCTGATTTGTAAACACGGGTTACGGTGATGGACACCTCCAAGTCACGGAAATAAAACTAGCTCTATCACAGTTGCTTTGTATTTTACGACAAATAAAAGCAGTGTTTTTATTGTGATGAAACAAAACTTTTAAAAATTTATTAAGTTTATGCATTTAAACTGTGTTATTGTGAATAAGACGGGAAGGTATTTTGAGCATAACCTTTTTTTATTATCTTGTCTCCGACTTTAAACAGTCCTTTTAATCAGTCCTCCAAGAAAATGTTTCAATTCTGAGCGTTACATTCTTGAATCATATGATATCATATTGGCAAGGTTGGAACTGTCGTACATGATTTTTAAAAAATAAGATAATGTTTCAATTGTAAAAAAACAACAGCATTTATTTGAAACATTTGTAAGTGCTTTAAACCCAGATTGGTAAAAAACAGCTTACAGTCACGGGCACCTGAATCGAACCAAAAGTAGCACATTATGTAGCCATCCGACTATCCATGGAATGGCAATTTAGTTAGCCGAAAATGAATTGTACCTACAATTCTATTCCAAACAACTGAACGCCTAGTCTGTCCACATGCTGCCATGTGTTTCCTGGGTACTGTAAGGGTTAACGTTGAGAACGTGTACAGATTTATAAAGCTCCAATGTGATTAGTACAGACTTGGGGAGAAATAATATTTTATTCTGTCAGACGTTATTAGATTCACACAGGGTAGTGTTTGGATCACAAATATCGCGAGAATAGCCTTTGGAAGAGAAGTTTCGTGTTTGAGGAATATCAATTGACAGTCGTTTAAATCATATGGTCCAATCAAATAACACATTTAAAGATGATTGGACAGATATATGTAGTATTGCGATGAATATGAGACTGATGAAACGGGGAATGAAAATCTTTATCTCTAGGCCACTCATTTTTTAATCAATTTCATATCTAAATTAAACAGCGCTTTTCTCAACATATTATCAAAGTGAACACAGCTTAATGCGATGAATGCACATCATGTATAAATGGACATGAAGTAGAAACATGATAAATTTGAATAAAGGAAATGAAAATGGACGCTGACTTATGCATTCCGGAGATCACATACTGACACCATCGTTCAATCAATTCCATATTTGAGTATCGCAGGTGTTTTGTCCGTTCTTAAATTTGCCTTTGGAGAATGAACAGTTTCCGGAGGTTAACAAATATAGCAAAAAAGTCACAAAAGAATAGTTAACATTAAATTTGTAAAAATTGTTCTTCGTTGACACACGGATAAATCACTTCAGAAAATCTACTTCAATAAATCACCTTTTTGCATTCCCTAAGAAAACGGAAAGGGATAATATCAAGGTGGTCTGGGTGCGCCGCCTTTTCTGCTGTCGATTCGGTGCCTGACAGAGAGTTTTCAGTTTGACTCCCCCAGGGGTAACAACCTGCAAACATTCTGAACTATAATCTGTTCTAACAGTGTGTAACCCCAACCTAAACGACAATGCGAAAAGATTGATTGATTGACTGGTGTTTAATAGCATGGACAAGAGTATTTCACCTATATGAAGACTTTGTAGTCCAACATTACATAGACAGACTATCACAACAACATATCCTGACTAGTTTTTCCTTTGGTGCAGAACAAAATTAATGATTTTAGAGCTTGCTTTGTCTCCTCATCCCCTTCCACTTTTCAAACGGGTGACCGAACAGTTTAGTGCAAAATGAAAGGCCAAGTGGCTGCCTTACCTTGAAAGACATTTAATCCAGAGTAAATTTATTTTGGAAAGTGTGACATAACTTAAACGAAAAACAGGAAATACCCACAATGAAAAACATTTTCATATTGTTGTAAGAATTTTGAAAATTCAAGCATTTTTAGAGCATTTATTATGATAGAACATGACCCAGAAGAGATAAATTAAATAGCAAAACTTGTATAATTTTACATAGATTTTAAGTACATTGACTGAATGTCAGTCATGGTGAAAACAAATCTCTATCCTAAATTATATGTAAGAAACAACACATGAAAGTTAAAGGCAAGCCAATATACTACCTTTTGGAACAATGAACCTTCTCCTCATTTAACTGTGTATATTTATTGGAACACTTCCCGGGTGGATAAGATATCATTAGCCTGCAAGATTGCACATGCAGGTGGGAGACGGTTATATTAATATATATATTGGAAACGAAACGGAAACGCTTGGAGAGAGAAGCTCATTGGATTAAAACGCTCCAAACGTTGTATCCATTGGGTCTCAACCTTGA
>JAVFBZ010154768.1:0-18683 GCA_032466195.1 Katharina tunicata
AACACACTAACTCAAAGCTAGAGATCAGCATTGATCTCAGCTACAAACACACTAACTCATAGCTAGAGATCAGCATGGAAAGGGTGAAGACCCAATCCTTTTTTTAAACGTTTGTTTAAACGAACCTCCGTTCCCTAGAACTTTTATGAATTATTTCTTGGAATATAAGAAACATATCAAGCGCAGTTGGTAAAAATTCAGCCAGGTGTAAGGTTTTCAGTTATCCCACTCAAACGCCGCTGGAAAGATAGACGGACGCATATATGTGTGAAACTGTGAATATAAACCATGTCATATTCAGCTGTGGAGCATAATCCTGTAATAAGTTCACTGTCACCCCGGCATCCCCTTGGAACAGAGATAAATATGTTTGCCCGACACCCCACATAATCTTAGAATGCTTTCAACAGGCCAAACAGTCTCTAAGCAAATCTCGTATGTCTTTTGCCACGCAATGATTTAAGGGAAAAAAAACAAAGGTGGCTGAGTTCAGGTTCAAATCTTACTCAACTATTCGCGAAGTTATAGCGCTCGGAGTTAGTAAAAATAATAGTATTTATAAGAGTAATTCAGTTACATTTAATATTCCATCTAAATAATCATCATCTTATTCAATATGTTTTTCTCGACACAAAATCCAAAGTATCATATTATTCAATATGTATTTATCGGCACAATATATTCAATATACTTTCATAAAAATCAAAACGGATATCCACACTTATACACAGACATTAAATAATAAATCTGATAGAATATTATACACGTCTTTATTTGATTTTGTTACATTATAGTTTGGAAAGAGATTTGACACTTACATCACTTACTTCCTGGTAAAATAACGACGGAAGAATCAAGCCTTTGACAATTTTCGTAAATTATGCCAAGTCGTTTAATTTTTTTATGGCTGTTAAGCTGCGCATACCTGATTGGGTTTTAATCAGTCTTGCGCTTATGTGGAAAAAACTATACATATGTCAAACAAACCCCTTTTTTGACATATGTGCAAATCTTTTTCACATATATGGAATCATTTTTCAAAATATAATAAAGAGAAATGTACATATGCGTAATAAAGACATGAATGATAAACCGACTTGCCATACCGCTCAAGTAAAGTTTCTCCTATTAGAAAGATTATGGTGATTTCTTGTTTCTAACAGACTTGCCTCGATATACTGGAAACCATGAAATCTCGAAAATTCTCGCGAAAGGGGAGACAAATTATGTAGAGATTAATACCAGATTATCTTAAGACATCTTTGTCGAAACGCGTCGAAGATGCGCGAAGCCAGTCACGAATTCACTGACTGCCCGAAGCCGTCAAGATCAAGACATTTAAGTGGACAATTAAGCACTCCATTAAGGAACTGTAGATATATTTTTAAACGCTTAATTACGTTAAAAACATCCGGTTGAGGCAATCCTTGTAAAACAGGTTAATCATATAATTCGTTGTTATATACGAATAAACATATTGTGATGTGCATTGTTTAAACACGTATAATATCAACAGTAATTCCCTCGATGCCTCGACTTTTTCTCACTGTGTCCGTATAATGATCGAGGGCATTGACAGCAGGGGATATCACAGTAAAATAACCCCCAATACAAATATAAATTTCGCTTCTTGATAAACTTCGTCCTTTGGCTAAGGGTAATACGTTTCAAGCATACATTCATACTGCAACACTTAGCACTGCAGTGACATTATCTCTCCAATCGAGCTAATATTAAAGTGACATCACAATATTTGGTTGTGTTACTGTCACTGCTTGTTGTTTAAATTCACCACAGACATATAAGTGAAATACCCTTGGGCACGGCGTAAACCCCCAATCGATCTTGAAAAACTTCCAGCGACTTTTCGTAGATGGCTTTCGAAATGGCTTCAAAATAAGCTCGTTGATCTTAGAAATTAACAAATTATGCCTTGGATGATTTCTTATAAGAGTACAAAGATGGTTTGTCTGATTTGAAAAGAAACTGCTTGTGTTTGTTCGACCCAATGGTGCTTTAGTAAGTGAATAAATGGGTAGATGAAGACCATGTCGCGATTTAATACTAACTCATAGTAACATCAATTCCGAAGACACTTGTCTCGACATACAGCTTAAAGTGATTGAAATTTCAAGCAACTGATGCACACCATGTGAAATACTGTTAGTTTCTCTTTCCAACACAATTTTTCTGATTTTTTTTTCGCGTGTAATTACCGCGCATGGCAGTACAGACTATAAACGGTTGTTTGATCTGCAGCAAGTGCAAAACAGGCGCCATGTTTAAGAGCCTCTCAGGGCCCTAGCCAATCAGAATGCGTATTGGGGTTAGCTGACTACGTTCCGGTGACGTCAAAGGAATGAAGGCTGACATATGAATACACAGATCAAATATGCGAGAAAAGGAGTGAGCTAAATTTTTGTGCGATTTTGTCGGATTTAATCGTCTATTGCCTTGTTACTTTAAATCCTGCGATTGCTTTTATATCCAAGGAATGCCTTGGGGTATACAAAATTCCGCAAGTATACCTACATGTTCGGTGGTAGGGTATCAAGTGAACTCGTCCACAGGCCAACTCGTACACAGCCAGCTCTTCCATACCCTTTTCCATACATCTAGGCGGTTGACACCTCTGCAGTATCCCTTTCCAGTTCTCCAGTTATGTTTTGATAACTTCATTTAGATTAACCAACATAAGTCGATTAAAACTGTGTTGTCAGACATCCAGTGTTTGGACTGATGCAGTTATTGACACAAATCTGGTCAACTGGACAATGAATTTTATTATTATTGACACTTACGTTACGGCTTTAACAGAGTAGGCCTACAGATAGCTAAAAGACCAGATTTATGTAAAGTATTGTAGTGTACTATTGATAAACAATTTTAGTCAACATAAAGAGTTAAATTCCGTTTTATTTAACATGTACGAAAGGGATAACCCTACTGTGAATAAGAAGACCAACAAATAGGGTACATCAGGCAATTCACACAACGTGAAACTATATTACTATCCTCTCTCTAAAACGAACTGTCAAAGAAGTAGCCTATGGCCTGTCCTATGACCAGTCTAGATTGAAAGTCTTATTATGCCTTCTGCCTTATTAAATTGGAGAATATAACAAAGCTCGGAGATTTTTATTTTAAGCGTGCTATAATAATATTTACCGGCAGTGTTTTCACCATGACAAATTAAATATATGTTTAAAACTGCTCACCAGCTGAGACTTTAAATTTGCTACTGGCTGATTTTTCACGACGGCATAGACATACGATTGCCCCGATGTTTACAGCTCTAACTGGAGAGCCATATCCCAGACGTCATGGAAAGGCCCCTATGGCTGCGCTGTCAACCTGAATAGTTGGTTGTACATAATATTTTTCCCCACCGTTGCATCGCATCCTACACAAGGCTGGTTATTGCAATGGAAACCTAAATAGCAACTCTTTCTATTTGTTAACTGTTAAATCTTTAGCTGGTCATCCCTTTAATACGGACATCCCAAATCTGACTTCTTTGTTTGATTCGACCAAGATAACATTGTACCGAAAACATGTGTCATTAAGTTCATTAAAATATTCACTATTGCTTGTTTGTGTATAGGCGAATATAAGCTGACTTGTGTGTGATAATTATTCCCAAATATGTTTCAAACTAACACTATTTGCTCATTTATAAGAGGGCCACTACTAGTAGACGTGATATCCGGTTGCTCTAAGAAATATAGGACACACTAACTCTACACTATGTTCTTCAAATTATACTTCTTGAAGCTTGAGCTGTCAGTGAAGTCAGTAAAATGAGTTCAGGCTTTCTGACAATTATTGTTAGCAGCACTGTACAGGGCGATGTGTATATGTAGATCTTGACGATAAATTAAAATATAGACTTAGCTTAAGCCACTTGATACTAAATGTTTAAAGTGTAGGGATAAAAGTGTGTCTATGTTTATACATGTATAAGTATATAGACACTTGACAATATCTAATTTAATCAACGACTATAGGCATAGATAGCTTTCTTATCTACGTTCTTCAAGAAGTGTGGGTTTACTTTTTTTTTTTTTTACTATTTAGCAAAACTGCTGACTGTGTAAGACCAGATCGACTGAATCTAAATTAACATAGGGCTTGAAAATCAAAACTTATTTCGATGAACTGAGTTCGGTTAAAGCGATTAAACAGAAACAACCTGTTTCTTCTATGCATGTATAATAGTTCACTTAAAAAAGTAATAAAATAAACTCAGAGTATTGGCATTTCAAGTGTATATATAAATGTGCGCATAATTTAATCCACTCAATAGTAAAATCTATCATTATCAGCTTACTACTACTATTACTATTTCACCTGAAACCTGTGCACTATAGTGGGCCAATTATACCAGGCGAAACAAAAAAAAAAAGAATTGAGTGTGATATATATCTTGCAAAATCTCCTATACCTGACTATAACTGAACTGTTTAAGGCATGTTAGACGCGAGCAGTAGATGTTAATATATATTTTTTATCAAGAGTAATCACACTGACACAGTGATATCGACTAATACTACTTTAATAGATTGGTTGGTAGTAGACCTACATGTTGTTAATTTGACTGTTTAATCACTTGATTGTCCTCTGGCGAAGGACTGTATCTTACTTCCCTGTCTTCATGCTGACATACCCTCAAGCATGGCGTTACACCCTAGCCAT
The DNA here is from genome assembly GCA_032466195.1 of Katharina tunicata. NCBI lineage: Eukaryota > Metazoa > Mollusca > Polyplacophora > Chitonida > Mopaliidae > Katharina > Katharina tunicata. The sequence goes on from JAVFBZ010154768.1 coordinate 4,696, forward strand.
TCAATCAATCAAATGCACTTTGCGCATAGTTCACTGTGTGTGAAGTTTCGGGCGTTTCGCTTTGCACTAGAAATACACAGCACGAGCGGCCTGCGGTCAGGGCTACATATTTATCTGACATGCGTTAGAGCTATATCCTTAAACGACCACTTTAAAACTAATTAAATAATCCGCAACGATAAAAAAGAACACAACTGAGGCATTGTTTAGATTAGAACGTAGCCCTCTTATAAATCCTTCTTATACGAGTGCACTAAAACATTGGTTCATAATGGACGAAGCCAGTTTTCGGTTTATAGAATGATGCATAATGTCTTAAAACAGCTAGTGGACAGTGTGTGTTTTAATTTTTCAAAGTAGCAGCGTTCTATCCAGACAATTTTCTTGAGTCCTTTTTTTGTATTGATTTCCAGGTACAACGCCAAAATGAGGTTTATGAAATTACAAAGTAAAAATCATTTTTTTTTTTTTGGAGGATTTTTTATAAGAGTCCTTCTGACGGACACAGCAAGACCCTGTATAGAACCCTGAGTAGAAAGAGTATTCGCGCGGCCTCTTTTGTTTTAATACATTTTTATTATCAACAAACCAGTATTCGAATAACACAACAACATCAGCAAAAAATACGTGAATGCATCAAGAAATGTTGTTTGTCATTAGATTCAGTTCCATGAGCGATACCTCTACCCTTAAAGTCAGAGCCGCTCGATCGAACCATGCCATGTAGGCCAGGCTACGTCTATTCAAATAAGAAAGTTATCTGTTTCGTGAATAGGTTTCTTACCTCCTAAATTATAAATATAGCGGCCGTCTCATATGAGAAAAGTTCATATGCGAAAGGCTTTAAGGTTAATGTCCCCAAGTAACATTGTTCCGCGTGGCTGGGTGATCATTAATGCGTTAAAAAGAATCAAACATAAATATGCTGAGCATAATAACTTTTTGTAGACGGTGTTTTGTATGGCCGATTGCAACAACCTCAACATATTAAACGATAAACTAACGCAATGTGGAAGACAGAAACAATGAGTCACTGTCGAAAAATTAAAGCTTGTTATCGATTTAAACTTGCATAGATTTTTATTCATCGATTAATTAAGTTCAAACCATGTAAATTTAACATCATACATTCTCTTACGTTATGTTATGTGCTTCAATCCCAGGCCACATTAAAAACTATACACGACCTGTAAGGGGATGATCACTTTTCTAATGGAGAAACCTCCTTGTTTACGCTTCTCTCATTGTTCTAATTTTGACAATTAGAGGGACTTTACCCCAAGGCAGCAACATTTTTTAAAAAGTAAAACCGTTTTTTGTTGGGCTATATAAATGGATACATATGAGAGATCCGACTGCACAATACCCATACTGACTTCATTCCTTATCGTTTCAACCCGGGTAAGCGTTTTTGTCATTATTATCTATGTATTTAAGCGGATAAACTTAAGCAAACCATTATTTAAAAATATGTTTATAAATGGTAATTTAACCAAGAACCCGTGGGCTGTGGCTAGCAGGACCAGCGCTTTACGGACTGAGGTTCTGCGTTCCATTGCCAATACCTCTAACCTTATAGCCGCTCGATCTTCGAATATTTGTATATTAAATAATTTGTTCTTCACCTTTGAGAATAGAAGAGCAATGATATATATAAAACAGGGCAATGGAGTGTATTTAATATAAAAATGTTACCTCTAATTAAACGGTGAAAAGAATGTGTGTCAAGTAATAGAATTCACACAGGACAAAAAAGAACACAACATCGATCAACATAGAACCCCCGACCATTTAAGAGTGATTCACGAACTGAAAGATCATTCAGATATTTAAGTCAAACTTGAAACTCAATCTTGACCTGTAAATGATTATTATAAAACATGAACACTTAGAGACAAACACATGGACAGACAGATAGAAGGCAAGCAGACAGACCAACTGACCGGCACGCAGTTTAAAATTGCAAGCGATGGGGGTATTAACGTCATCAATTTTTCCTTCAATATCTTTCGAGTTGAAATGTAATTTTATTTTGCGAACAAAATTTTTACATTTAAATTTTTTATTCGGGTGTCTTCGTAGATCCCCTTACTTACAAGGTCACAAGGTCTTAGGCATTCACTTAAAAACTGTATTACTTTTGGTTATTAGGGTTATTAACTGATTATCTTTTGCACAGGAAAAGACCGACATGCTGAGGTACCTGGTTGTCGTCATTTTGGTAGGCTTGTGCTCGGCCCAAAATGAGAATTTAGGTGAGGAAGAACCCATAACGGATTTTGTTATGACTGACAATGTGACTGAAATAATGAGGTTAACGGCAAACAATACAATGGAGTCAACAACAACAACAACAGCAGCAGCAACAACGACCACAACAACTACCCCGCCAGTTACTGTACCACGAGAGACGTTAGCATCCGCTCCAAACGCAGTAGTGTCAGAAGTAGGTACGTAGAGCAAATTTATCGCACCACAATAGCTGCTGCTAATCAGGTAATCTCTGAGCTATATGACACAACGAAACCCGTTTGGTTTTGTGTCTTATCTTTTGGCCTGTGGTTGTCTTGTTTTGGTTTGTTGTCAGTGATGTCGGGATTGGTTTGCTCCGCCCACGGGGCCGTCGTGTCGCGGAATGCACGAAACACCCTTAAGCACCGAGTACAAATCCAATCAAAGATAGAAACCATATTTTTGTCTCTCAACCTGGGTATATTTAATTGTGGTGGTATTACAGCGGAGCATATTTCAACACTTGAACTTCACACATCAATCATCAATTATAATGTCTATCATTTTTATATAAGTTTCTTCTATTATGAGAGAGATCTCTATTATATAGCGGCTTTGAACGTGGCTCTGACATAGGGACGTCAAAACGACACATTTCAACGTTAAAAGTCTTTGTGTAACTTTAGTCTGGTTCCGGACCTACCTAGTGTTAACCTTTTCTCTTGTTTCTCTCTTACCCATTTATTCTGTTCGAATCATGTCCCGTTCAATTCATGTCACGCTCGAACCATGTCACGTTCAATTCATGTCACGTTCGAACCATGTCACGTTCGAATCATGTCACGTTTACGGCGGGCACCTAAACATTGGCACTTTGATCACCGGATCTCGAAATAAGAGTCAGTATTTCGAATAGAACACATACTATATGGATTCTAACTTCATAAATATTCCTGACGCAACGTTTCGGTCTCCGTCCTAGGACTGGCCTCTAAAGATTATGTCAGACCAAGCCGACTAGATGCGACGCGACTGGACAGTTTTGTACAGTCGTGGCTACTCTTAAGAAGTTGACAGTGTTCATGTCACGCTGCCCCGGCATCACATCGACTATTGAACATGCCCAACTTGTCCCGATTGTCTGCGACTGCATTCGACGGCATGTCACTCCAACCCGACTGTATATTCAACTATTCGTCCAGTCGCGTCTGACCTAGTCGGTTTGGTGTCTCGACTTCCATAGGCCTCTTAAAGAAGATTTGAAATAGAACTAAAAAGAAACCGACTTCCGAGTACGCCGTTACAACTTTAATTCACGTGTTCTAATAACAGTTTAGCTAGATTTTCCGTGCGTTAACACAGAATCATTGCAATTTAATTTTGGCCTTAGAGACTTTCCTTCTCCTCAAGTGCCAACTAGAAATATCGTCAAAAACAACCCGCGGGCATTAATGTACTATTGTATACCCCTTAATGTCTTGCAGGACCCCGTAAGCGCAAAATTGAGACAAAACAGTTTGCAGATAAGCCACAGTTTTCTAATTTTACCCTTTCGATTTGCCTGTTTAATTCTGCATGTCGGACATCTTTCCATTTTCAAAGTTCAGATAATGATATCGGTTCAGAAATAGCATCCTTCGAGAGAGTCCAGAATTGATTTGTTTATTTATTTTTCTGGTCTTAACATCATGCTCAAGGTCATTTTACTTTAGTAGATGTGATGTGAAGTACGTAATCCGTGTAAAACAAGGCGGAAAACTGTCGGAACGGACAGAGGGGGAAACCAACGCAAGATTTCGTGTAAAGCAAGAATATTGAAACATCGGTTAAATACAATCGTTTTAAAACTTATGCACCATATACAGTGCTGATCGGTTGAGGTTAACCAAATTAGCTCCCACTTGTTGGACTCTATAAATGATTCCTGGACATGTTACAGAGAGCACCACTGCAATATCACTTGCTCTATTCGGACAATAATTGCAACAAATAGTCATGTAAGCCTTGCTTTCAAGTATCAAGTTTTCACTTACCATATACCTAAGTAAAATAGTAAGCAGGGGCCAGTTGTTCAAAAAGTGTGTTAACTCGAACCATTGTTGTATGACGTCACGTCACAATCTAGTTTCTTTGTTAAGTTGTTCACTTAAGCCTGATTTAACTATTGAACAACCCAGACAAGCAACAGTGTTGAGAAATACTGTCTGCGCATTTAAGAAAATTGTCGATGTTAACCAGAACTTTTTAAAGTTCAGTTTTTATTCCAGTTTAGCTATTAATCTGGTCAATGCATACAGCCTATGGCTTAAGGTGTATATATTTTAATACATTTTTGAATTATTTAATTGAGGTGTTAATCAGTTAATTTATTGTGGCTTAGCTAATTAGTTAATTAATTCATTCATTTTGGTGATAGGTTGTTTAGGTTTCCGGGCCCTTGCCGACATTACCATGTTCCAGCAGTTCTCTGACGGAGTGTGGTTCAACTTTACCTGTCAAAGGCCTTTAATCTGGGACCAAAGTCAATGTTCGTGTCAAGCCAGACCAGTCACGATTGAGGATGAAAACTGTCCACACCACAGGGTCTTAGATGGCGACCAAACCCAATTCCAGAGGCGTGTACACGGCGAATGGCTGGACACACCTATTGCTTGTCCCGTCAACCAGATTTGGAGTCAGTTGAATTGTCGATGTGACTGGGCTCCGGACGGTTTCCAGTTCCCAGCTGTGCCAGGTATCTCTTTTTTCGCATATCATTTTTACATTCCCAACAATTTATCTAAAGCTTAAACAATGCACGGTAAAAATGTATGCAGATACATTGGAGTTAGTTGTATATTTACAACGATTTTCACTAGTTGAAAATGATTTCAATCGCATATGGTCTATTTTTCACTGTAAATTTAAAAGTGTTTCTATAGGTTTAAAATTCTGTAAACAAATCGTATTTGTGTGTAGCGTGATAGTGTAGTGGCATGGTTCAATGATAGCTCACAGATCTTCAGAGAATTGACAGCTGTAAAACTTTTGGACCTGCAATGTTGTAGTTCTACAGTCAAATTGGCCGGTATTGTAAATCACCAGCACCTTTTGTAAATTTTAAGACACCTTTTAAAGTTAAAGACGTGCTCCGGACGATTTTTTGTTTTCATTGCTTGTCAGGGCCTGTATAAAATGCTTTATTTGAGGGTTGGTTGCTCTGTATAAGGGGTGTTTTCCACTAATTTGGGTGACTCAACCCATAGCCAGATATTATGTAACCAGATATCGCGTAACTTATTTCAGAGGAAAACGATAAGTTCGATTTGGATTATTGATAGGCCTACACATGCTCATAAAGGATTTTTGTTTAAAATTTTGTTCTATGTTTACAGTTTTCCGATCCGGAAGCCAGTGTTTTCCCCTTTTCAACGCAACATTTGACAGCGGTATTAAAGATGATGGCTCAAGCCGGCAAAGTATTGGACGGAATCCTTGGCAATCGGTGTCGTTGGCTCCAAACGCAGAGGGTTCCAACAACGGAGCTGCTAGAGTGAAGAACGGCGGCTTGACACTGTGGTTTACGGCGTCGAACGACTTTGGTTCAACCTTTCAGTTTAAGATACGGTTCCGCCTTACAGATGGTTCTGTGGCCGCAGGCGAGACAGTCGCGTTGTTGACCAACCCTGCCTGTAACGGTGGTTTTCAAACTTTTGCCATGGGCTACACACCATCTAGCCAAACATATTCTCTCTTTATGAGGACACTAAACAAAGCTGATACCGTTACCTGTACGGTAACAGGGGTAAGTTTAATCTCAGTACGCCCCTCGATTTGTAGAGTTATAAAATGAAGTACGATTATTACGTCAATGTAAATCTGACAATAGGCTTCATCGTAACCATAGTGTTTATTTATGTTTTGATAGATGGTTTACGTTGCCCTCAAAGATATTTTATTTATGTGATGATTTTTAATTTCCGGGGTTTGGTGAAAGACATGAAGAGACATGGTAAAAAAAAACTTGGTGTCTGCATCCACCCGAAATTTGATTTATAAACCTAAGGCCGATAAGCTGCTCAAACCTTTAAGTGGAACATCGAAGGGGGATCGATCCATTTATTTCTCAACCGAATGAGCCAGTGTGCGGCCCCCGCCCATTTCATAGACAGTCTTTATAGACTTTTGACTGTGTTCACTGGTCGTTAATCTGATAAACATGTATTTGTATTACAGGAAGCGTATGGATGGCATACATTTGGAATAACGTATCATAAAAGTCTCCTTACTTTAACAGTAGATGGTTCAGTCTGTACCACATCAGACACCTTTAACTGTAAGTTCTTATTTATGTCCATATTTGTTTCATTTATGTCCTTATTTGTTTCAGTTATGTCCATATTTGTTTCATTAATGTCCGTATCTGTTTTATTAAAGTCCACATCAGTTCTTTTTTAATTTTAATTAGAAATCCCGAGGGTCATATACATGTACATGTCAAACACCATATTTGTTTAAATAAGTTTATTCAAAATTGGCAACGATCCATATCATTAAAATAAACAAAGGCATCTAATTGAATAGAAATCTCGTGGATCATGTACTTGTGGTACACCATTAGTGTTTAAACTTTCTTGTTCTTAGACGGAAGTACTTTATAGAAATATGTAGCTTCTTTTATACTGTTGCTCTGATATACTGCTGTTAATATATGTTGCCATTTGTTGCACCAAATTTGCAAGACTACGTGAACTATAAATCTTCAACAAGCCCGTATTTTACATTGATAGCGATCCCGTTTACAATTATCTCTTTTTTTGTAATCTCTTTCACAAGGTATTTAATTCAAGACATATTGAAACAAATTAACTGCAAATAGGAAGGCGGTAGTTCCAAAGATCCGCTTAGAGTAACATAGAATAAGAGAAACTGGGAAGAAAGAAGTCATGCTCCTATAGATAATATATTTCGGTTTGATGGTGGCATAATAAGGCCGAAATATATTATATAAACGAGGTGTAAGCAAGCAAAATTTTCTTTCTGTACATTTATACAAAAATATATAGGAACATGTTTTCCTTGTTCCTGGTTTATGTCATAAAAGAAGGACTTGTTGATAATTTATAGCTTCTAAATGTCCTCCCCCCAAACACTTATCAAGATATCGTGAAATATTACGTTTAATCTTGAATAACTTTTTTCAGCCCCTCTTCGTCCAACATCCTGTGTTATGTCACTGGGCGGTTTCAATTTTGATGGATTTATTGATGATGTAAGTATTCTTTTTTTGTCTAAAAAATAAATTATCATAAAATGAGATACGTGATCGAGGCTACGCTATGGGCTAAGTGTGTGAAGCTCCCCAAAACAGAGCCAATGGTTTCAGAACTTCTTCTGGGACCATGGAGCCGTGGTGCAGAGCCAATGGTTTTATAACTTCTTATGGAACCATGAAGCCGTGGTGCTGATCCAATGTTTTCATAACTTCTTCTGGGACCATGGAGCCGTGGTGCAGAGTCAATGGTTTCATAACATCCTCTGGGACCATGCAGCCGTGGTGCAGAGCCAATGGTTTCATAGCTTCTTCTGGGACCATGGGGCCGTGGTGCAGAGCCAATGGTTTCATAACTTCTTCTGGGACCATGGAGCCGTGGTGCAGAGCCAATGGTTTTATAACTTCTTCTGGGACCATGAAGCCGTGGTGCAGAGCCAATGGTTTCATAACTTCTTCTGGGACCATGGAGCCGTGGTGCAGAGTCAATGGTTTCATAACTTCCTCTGGGGTTATGGAGCCGTGGTGCAGAGCCAATGGTTTCATAACTTCTTCTGGGACCATGGAGCCGTGGTTCAGAGCCAATGGTTTCCTTACTTCTTCTGGAACCATGGAGCCGTGGTGCAGAGTCAATGGTTTCATAACTTCCTCTGGAACCATGCAGCCGTGGTGCAGAGCCAATGGTTTCATAACTTCTTCTGGGGTTATGGAGCCGTGGTGCAGAGCCAATGGTTTCATAACTTATTCTGGGACCGTGGAGCCGTGGTGCAAAGCCAATGGTTTCATATCTTCTTCTGGGACCATGGAGCCGTGGTGCAGAGCCAATGGTTTCATAACTTCTTCTGGGACCATGGAGCCGTGGTGCAGAGCAAATGGTTTCATAACTTCTTCTGGTACTATGGAGCCGTGGTGCAGAGTCAATGGATTCATAACTTCCTCTGGAACCATGCAGCCATGGTGCAGAGCCAATGGTTTCATAACTTCATCTGGGACCAGGAAGCCGTGGTGCAGAGCCAATGGTTTCATAACTTCTTCAGGGGCAATGGAGCCGTGGTGTAGAGCCAATGGCTTCATAACTTATTCTGGGACCGTGGAGCCGTGGCGCAGAGCCAATCGTTTCATATCTTCTTCTGGGACCTAGAGCCGTGGTGCAGAGCATGCACTTTTACGGTTTACGCTTCTGGGGAAACTTTCACAAAAAGTCGTGCGACAAAAAAATATCCTAAGATAAAATGACGTCACGTTAAAGTATAGGCATAAAAATATTGTACGATATTTGATTGTCGTACGACATTTTATGAAATTGGCCCCAGGTTTACATATACCCCTCGCTTCTGTGTTCGAGGGTTCAATAACCCATAGTGTATTCCCCTGTCTAGTGTCAGGTACTTGCGTAGTAGTACTGGATCGAGATATGTCACGCAACTATTCGCGTGGCACTGCTCTAGGTCCAGCTAACTGGGCTAGCCGACTACCAGCTTAATCTGGCAGGTTTTGTTGGTAAAATCCGATTTTCCTCCCACAATAAAGTTGGTCAACGGGCTGTTATTGGGACGGATTCCATTTAGTCTCACGCCGAACTAATAAACTCAGTCAGATGTACACAAGCTGCACATAGCATTTTCTACGCTCCTGCGCAGCGGCTATTGATATATACATCTTATACTAAAGACCAGTAGAGGACTGTAGTAAATGTTATGTATCATAAGCCGCTGCGTAGGAGCGTTAGCATTTTCATACAAACGTGCTTTAATACAAACTGGATATGATAGGTATTCTCACGCCTTTTTTCAAGCTACTTTGACTGGCGTCTATGCCGTTTTCAAAGTTGTTTCATTTATATTTTGTCGGTGTACTGTGAATCAGGAAAACTAAGCCAGACTTACACATCTATCAAATTGTTAAATATTATGCTATAAGACAAAAGTCTGATTTGATATAACGGACATGCAATGTTAAAAAATACCGCATTTGGAGAGCCTCTTGCAGTTATATGACATATCGGAACCACTTCATCCTTGCAGCTTAATAGCGACCCCAATACTCATAAAATGTGAAACACCTAGCTGATTGTGACCGTGGTGGTTCGAATCGTGCTGTCTGTCCCAGGTATATACGGGAAATTTCGGAAAGCGAGGGTTGTGTTAACGAGGTATGATTTAAGTTCTCCATCATACATTTTTTTCTGTTTCAGTCTGTGGTGAGGAAAGTCTGTGTTGATCCAAATGACATGTAAAAAGGAATTCCACCAGCAATCTTCTGGAGAAAGAAAGAACCCTTTTAAAAACGAATAATATAAATTGATCCTCAAAATATTAAAAAAAATAAGTAAAAAAAAACGTTGTTAAATTGGTGTCCTCTTTTCTTGTTTAAACATAAAAAAAATTGTTCAATGTTTTAATTATTTAAGTGAGAGAGTTTAAGTTTAACGATTTGTGTCGTGAGACGACGTTATTTTCTCATATAATTATCCAATAGTATATGTTTACTTTGATCAGATGTGGGCATAATATTCCGTCAGCCACAAAAGCACTTCATATCAGTCTCTTTAACTTTGGGATTCACAGTTATTTTACACTTATTACCCATAACTTGTTCTTTGGAGGGACAGTATCTTGCCAACGAAGCTACTACTTAAGGCAGCTTCACATTTTTATGTTCCGTAAGCGTCGCTGCTTTTTGTTGGAAGACACCGCCGTTATATGAGTGAAATAGCCTTGAGTATGGCTTTCAACACGGATCAATCGATAACTTACTGTATCAATTTATGGTATGTACAGGGAACTATTTTAATTATTCCTATAATCAGATAATAAAATAAGGTGTGGGTTGTTTACTTCATGAGCAATTAAAGGATCAGAAAATTATTAAACAAATGAGCCTGAGTAGATAGCTTGTAGACATCAGTTTTTAAAACAGGTGCTCTTGGTGTCTGGATTGCTAGCATTATTTTGTAGAAGGTCGGATGGCTGAGTGGTTTTGGTGGCCGGCATTTACAGCTGGCAACTCGGTGCCTGTCTCTGAGGGTCGTGGGTTCGATTCCCGCAAGGCTCTCAGCCTGCAAAATTTCCTGAACTAGAATCTGTTCACTATCATAAAGTTTTATCCCAAAAAAAACGAAATACTGTATGGCGAACTTACCATGTCATTAGGAGGCACATTAATGATAGAGAACATTCATGAAAATCGCCAGAAAAACAGTTTACCTGCAATAAACTAACAAACATATTGTGAAACGATTTTGATGATGAATATGTGTTTAATAATAGTTATTGTAATAGACACAAACGATATGGCACGAAAAGTCCACCATACAATAAAGGACCAATTGGCTCTTGCCGGATACTGGCAGGTATTCACACAATCAGCCCGCTTTTTTTAAAACGGCTGTAGAACAGTGTCATTGTTTTCGTTTTCTTACCCTTTGTATGCAAACAATCTCGTCAATAGGCTATCAATTACTTATATAGGGAGATTACGTTTCTTTCATAAAGCTGTTATTGTGCCGAGCGGCCAACAGCGATGTCAATAAAGCTGTTATTGTGCCGGACGGTCAACTGCGATGTCAATTAAACTGGTATTGCGCCGGACGGTCAACAGCGATGTCAATAAAGCTGGTATTATGCCGGACGGTCGACAGCTGTGTCAATAAAGCTGTTATTGTGCCGGACGGTCAACTGCGATGTCAATAAAGCTGTTATTGGGCCAGACGGTCAACGGCGATGTCAATAAAGGTACACAAAATCACTTTATCAATTGGCTGCTAAAACATTTGTACATAAGAATATTATGCATGATTCTGGAATATGTCATCGTATAGTAAGGAAAATCTGAATTGCCAAACCTCCTAAGCCTGATTTGTATTGCTTACGAGTAAGAGAACATTAAAATGCCATGTGCCTGAGAAGACATATCGTATACAATAGGTTCCAGAAATACTGGTATAAGTGGTAGTAAATTCTGGTTAAGTTATTTAAGTTATCACAAGCATTGAGTTGTGAGCTGTGCACCACACACCTTCACACAAGTGGTACCGCGATAATATTTATATTCTATTAATGTTCATACAAATTTCCAGAAGAAGAAAAAAACCCAGAATATCCCTTGATATATTGATAAATAATAATCATGAAAGTTCGATGCGAATCAGTCGGGTTGTACTCCTCTGACGTGTACCGGTGGGGTGATTACTCTCTGGCTCTCTTCCGTTCACTCAAACGTCAGGAAAATGGCATTGGACGCGTCGTTACCACAGCCGAAAAAAACAAAGAGCATAAATGTAAGTTAAAATTAAAATAATAAGATTATGCATTGAGTTCCGTGTGTTACGTAAGTGATGTCTAGATTATTTCCCTTTTGCGGTATATCGCTATATTATTGCTTAAACTGCTCTCAATGAATCCCATTGATTCTTTTACATAATATAAACAGTTGAATAGTAAAGTAAATTAAATTACAATTTTGCTCTCTTCATCTAATGTGAAAGCGTGTTCTTGACACCTTTTGGCACCAATTATGTTTTTAAACAGTTATCGTCCTAATTACCTTAAAGCCGGTGCTTTATCAATTAACTAGGTTTTGTGATCAATTGACACTGACTTGTTGGCTTATGAAAGTATAAGACAATGAAACGAAGCCTTTTAAGCTTGCAACTAATACTTTTTTCCCATTGACCACTGTTGGTTAGCACAATTATGTCAACACAACGGTTAACACTATTCTTTGGCTCTAAACGTAGACTTATTTCCTCAATGACCACTCTATTTGGACCATTTCAGGCTTATACTACCCCTCTCAACTGCTACTTAATAATGCAATGTAATTGAACCATTCGAGGTTTGCTTGTGAAAACTATATGACATATATGCATTTGGTTGATCGATTGGTTGATAAGTGTTTAACGCCGTGCTCAAGGGTATTTCATTTATATTGAAGACTGCCTATTCCAACATTGAGCAGCGACACTTAGATTTTATTTAAGTGTTGGGCTAACATAATGGTCCTCAAAACATTAATATGGCAGTATAATTGTAAGCACTAAGCATACTATCCTTACTCAAAAAGCCCTAATATACTATGTAACACATTCATTATTTTGTTGAAATCAATAGTTTGTAGGATAAGTTTAACTTAAACTGGTTTTTAATATCGTAAGTAAGGAGATGCTTATAGAGAGGTTGATGTTGCATCTATGTATGATAACAAACGGCAGAGCAAATGGGCTGTCGATTTGACGTTGTCAAATGATGTGTCTGTGGGAAGGGGGGCATAAATCGTTCAAAGGGGGGAAACAAACAAAGACATACCCACATTATAGACCATAGCAAGGTGTTAATAAAACTGCCGTCACATTTTTGGAAGAATTCGCCGTTTTCCATTGAAAGACACTTCAATTGAAATGTCAAGGTAAAATATATGGTAGACTTTCTATGCCATGTTTTATTTATATATTTTTTGTAGATAATAAAAACCAAAAATGAATCAAAATTTAACAAAAGCGAAAGAAAAACTGTGCAATATACAGAATAAAGCTAAATACAATGCGCAACACCATTATATACAGTTACTCTGGTGAAATGATCACTACAGAAAATGTAGCGTAAAAAGTCCACCATACATTTTACCTTGGTATCTCAATTCAAGTGTCAAGTGGAAAATGCCAAATTCTACAAAAATGTTACGATAGTTTTATTAACACCTTGCTATGGTCTATAATTTGAGAATTTTTTTTTTGTTTTTTTCCCCTTTAATCGGCGGCTCTGTCGTTTAAACGGTGCCTCTATCGTGTTAAAAGATGGGCTATGATCGCAATAATTAGACCCTTTAGAACAATATAAAAACGACTTCTCTTACTTACCTCCAATGTTCTTGCGAATGAACCCGGTTGGAATATTTAACAAGCGGCGTTAGACAAGCGTGATAGAGTAGATCTCAGGATGCTGACAAGACACTCGAGATAAAGATTGTTTCGCCGAGAAAAGGCGTGATGTTGAAAGTACTAAAGTTGTAAAGTACGATTATACAAGGTCATCCATCAAGATTCGACACCCGTAGGGCCTGTTGAAATTTTCAAACGCCAACACGTTTCATTAGTTCTTGGTTTGCCCACGCAGCCCCTTGTAACAAGAAATATCTTCTCCGTCTTGCTCAGCCATCAGCTCTAGTCCGGAAATTTTACAATGAAATTGATGGATATTGTGGGCGATGTTGCAGCTATTTATTCTTAACCTAAGGCCTTATTAAATAGAATTTCTCATTAATCAAACCTTAGCCGTACTCAAATTTAGATGCACTTCCAAACCTTTATAAACTTACAAATAGTTTTACGTTATTGATGTAGAGGTCGCACAAAGTCGAACGACATCAAATCTCAAATGAAACGTATTTTTTTTTAAATACACTAGTGTCCAAAAGAAACGATACCAGCTTTGTTTTCAAAATATTTTGTTACGAATTGATTTTTGTAATATGAAAACATGCCAATTCGTATTGCACATCCCAAACA
>JAVFBZ010154801.1:0-13638 GCA_032466195.1 Katharina tunicata
CGTTGTCTTGATTTAGTTTGAGATTTATCCAGATCAGCAAAATATTACCAAAATGTTCATTCTTAGGTTTTGTGTTCTTCAACTTTAAAGAATAATTAAATGACCAATGTTGTCTGTGCCCAAATTGAGTTTTGGATAGTTAATTAAGGTAGTTGCTTTTGTTTCAAAGTTACCTGAGCCCCATCCACTTTTCTTTTGAAATCTTTTAGCAACAGAAAAAAGATTCAATTATAAATCTCTACATTAAAATTTTTAAACCCAAATCATTTAATCCCTAACATGTACGTTTCTAAAAGTGACCAATAAAAGCGAGAAACACTGTTGTGCTGTCTATTCAGCACTCATTATCAACGACTTTGTTACTGTGTATTTAGCACTCATTTATGAATTTTCAGTTAAGTTTGTGTCATGAAAAATTATTACAGAATCTTTCTATGTCCATTTGTAGATATCGCTCTCATTGCCGTTCAAGTAGTGGAGCAGTAGTTGTAATATTGAATCTGTTAAAAGGCAATCACATGTCTGACAAGGGTTTTCTCTTAATCAACCGGCCAGTTACGGATCCAGTGATTGGCTAGGTTACCCTGCTGCCAATTATGTCTAATCCTCGGAACCTCGAGATGAAGTTTGACGACTGTACGTCAGAGATTATACTCCTTCATGTCATCTTCAATACCCTAGCTACGGTTGCCATGTTGGGCTTTTTTCATTGCGATCAATATTTGGAGTAGTTTGGTTTAGATCGGACTGTAGGCCTAAATAACAGTTATGTAATTGACATAATTCAAATCCCACTTTCTACTTAAACTATTTCATTATTTTCCAATACATTTTTGATCTGCTGAATCTATTTATTAAATTACTGTACTAGCTGCATGTTTACGACGGCTAACCTTACTATGCAAACATTAATCTATAAAGAGACATAACAAAATGATGACTTTGATGGATTTTCAACTTCTGAGTATATGTTTATGTGTTCAGCTTCTTTGTGACGTTAAAACAAGCTATATAAGGGACAGTTGTAAGCTAAACGACATGTAATTTGAAGAAAATCAGGAAGTAAAATGTTTTTTGGATGGATTTTTTATTAAAAACTGGAAGGTTTCTGCTAATGTAAAGCAAGTTAAACAAAGATCTATTTGGAATATTGAAGGATAAATTTTGTTATTGTTGGAAATTGGAGCATTTGCAGCATTCCACGTACAGCATTTACATATGTCCTCACTTTATAGATGTTGTTTGACTGATTGCTTGCATTTAATGTTGTTCTATTTCCTTCACTCTTTTTTTGATAAGAAAAAAAACCTGATTGAATTGACAACATAATTCTCATAATCATAATTCTATTTCCATTTAGGTACATTACCCTACGGTCACTTTACGAGCAGCATTTTATTACGTTATTTCGAAGTCATCAATGGCTCCTATGTGAGGTGACCTACTGTTTAATTAAGCTACTTTGAGAGTGTCACCACTTAACGCCTTCTTCCATAACGAGCGTTTAACTGATGTCTAGACGCCACATAAAACTTGACAACGACACCGTCTGGATGGATTCAGCACTAAAGTTGTCTGACAGCTACATATAAATTGGGACCAAATGAACTCATTCATAGTAGGACAGACCTGGTATCTTTTTTTTCTAGAAGACGAGTGAATGTTTACTGTTGCAATGCATCTTCTGAATCTAGGATACCTGCTGTCTCTTGTGAATTAGGTCTATAAAAGGAATGACATTGTACCTTGAATTCAATCTTCAACTGTATGGCGATGTATTTTGTCAATATAAACGATCTACCACTGTATCTTCTGAATCAAATAGATCAGCTTTAATAAATGAAAACTTAGAATTGGCATTACAATGTACATTTGTATCGTTTCAATCAACACCTTCTTATTTGCATGGTTTCTTTGGTTGTGAATATGGAACTAAAACTTATATTTTCAAGTAGCTTCAAGTATGAACTTCATGAAAATGTCAAGATTGTTTCTTCTCCACTTCTTAGCCTTTACAAAACTTGTAGTTTATTAGTGATAAAGGGGTCGAATTTGTTGAGCAATTAGGGTAAGTGAAATATGAGCCACATTTAAGTCCAACAAATTAAATCTAGAAATACCTTCCACATTTGCCCTGTGCTTCTGAGTCAAATTTTATTTGAAAATTTGAAAAGTAAAATAGCAACAATTCCGAAGAAAGATAATGAATTGATTAACTCTTCAGTTGTACATGTAGTCATAATATTTCTTCGATAAATGTATTGAATTCTGGGTTTTCATTTTGAACTGTTTCATCAACATGTTGTTGAATAAAAAATGTAGAAACCAGTAAAGAAAATTTGAAAAAGTCTGTAGTTGTTCGTCTCAATATTTCGACTTTCTTTAAGTCATGTTTCTGTGAGGTACATGTATTGCCAGAGACCCGAGTTTGAATCCTGGTGGAGGCAAGCAAAATTATATACAAAAATAAATAAGGATAAAATCAAAATATTGACACTTATAGGAAATTTTATTATTTGAAACATATTGCACCATATTTATATACAGAACCATACTGCATTATTGCATTGGGCAGCTAATCACAAAGAAACAATATAAAGCTGCTACAACTTTCACCCCATTAAAACAGTCATCCAGCTGTGACCCGATATTGTCCATCATTCTTGTTTTAGAAATGGACTGATATCCCCAGAATGACATAATCTGTTTTACCTTTGATCTAAGCATGTACAGAAAACATTAAGGCACAGGCTTTTTAGACTTATTGCTGAAAGCCGTCCATTGACTTTTTTCCAGATACCATTTTTGATGTCTGCAAGCCATGATTTCTGATGGAACGGTTCATAAAAAGATGAGTTATCGCAACGAGAGCATCAAAAGCAAAAACACTTAATAGATAGGGAGCCTGTTAATGTCAAACTCTTTGCAAATAGTTTTGGATACATATAACGTTTGTAAAATCAATCCGCGTGAAGCGAAAGCAGCGGGAATGAAACTTGCACATGGCTCTTTTATGTTCAGAAAAACAAGATCGTTAAAAACTATAGGGAAATTATAACAGGATGTGCCAGTGAAGCATGACTAAGCAGAACATGTATTATGATTACAAGTAAAAAATGTAAGCATAAAATAGCCATTACAAGTTATATCTTGTCCCTTTTTGCCAACTGATCCCTTCCACAAAAAGCTTAGATTTAGCAGAAATTCAATGTATGTAAACCATGAAAAGAATTTCCTAATACAGTTTCAAATCAAAATCGCTAAAAAACTTGCAGAAGCTTAAAAACAAAAATAGTAAATCGGGTCCTAACATGAGAGATTGAATAGTGACCCGTACTTTGGAATATTATGTACGACAGCACCATATTACACCGCTTTATATAAATATGACCTACATCATTCTTGTTTAAGAAAGTCGCCCATTGGCCGCCATTTGTGATGTCTGCAAGCCAAGATTTCTGACTAATGAAATCATACAAAGATTGGTTATGGCAATAATGAAGAGCATAAAATAACGACAACATTTTAGTGAAACAAAAAAAGTGAGATGTCAAATGCTGAACAAATAGTTTTGCGAATCTTTTAAAAATCAATCCACATTAGAAGATATAGCCACACGAGGGAACACTCTTTTTTTAAATTCAAGAAATTTTTGCCAAAGCATATTTTATTAATTCACAAACATTGTTGCAACTATTTTTTATAATCCAAAGGGAAAACTTCTAAATATACCCCGAATTTAAGTTTCCTGTTAATATTAAACAGACGTAACACACAACTGTCTGGATGCAAGTATTTGATCAATGTTTATATATACAACCCCTTCATTTGATTTTCAAAAATATTCCATTCCATTATTAAATGGTATTGGTCATTTACTTACTTCTTCCAATTTGTTTATCCAGAAAGACATTTCCAGAACAAATTTGTCAATTTGTTTTTTTAAGTCCAACTCAAATTCCTACGTAAAAAAGATTTCATTCTTATTCACAAATCATCGAGCTGTGTGTAAGTCAAATAGACAGATGTTGTGTTGTTACTATGATGGTGTCTAGAAGGAGGGAATAATTTGTATGGCTTCTAACATTTTGTCTGTCTGGCGTGTGGCGTTTGTATGATGATCCCATGAGGGGTTGATGAAGTAATTTCACGGTGTCTAAGTCCATGTTTAATCAAGCTCGACCAAGATTTGGCAACAGACAAATGATGTCTCAAAGAAGACATTTCTTCTTGTCTTTTAAATCAGCATCTTATTTAGATTGTCGTATTCTGAGATTTTCATGTGTATTTATTGGTTCCGAAAGTTAATCACAGCATAGTGGACAATAATTTGTGTACAAGTCCTCCAGTCTGTCACAGTCAAATTGCTTTCAGAATCAGGGAATCGTTGGCTAACTGCACCAGTAGGCTGGGGTTCAGTGATGTTTGGTTGATTTTTTAGTAAATAAAATACAAAAGTACAAAAATGCTTCATATAGTAAAAAAATAATAAAATACTTATTACCGGTAAGTATCAAATCATTTTTAAATCAGTACTGTGCCTTGCAATTAGGAGTACATCCATACATCTCAGCTGATAATGTTAAACTTTTTTTTATGAAAGGAACATAAAGGATGGGTCATACTAGGAAGGGTGTTTTTTGTCATACTTAAGGCTATGTCACTTATATGACGACTGCCTTTCCAGTGTACGGTGGAAAAGGGTGAAGAATCCTTGTAAATACTATAAGTAGCACCCCACGATGCAGAAACCAAAAAATGCACAAGGAGATTCAAACATATACAGTTATTTCTGTGTGAAGAAAATGTCAAGTTTTTGTGTAAATTTTATCATTACAAATCCAGCAAAATAAATTATGGATCTATTTCATGGACATCTGGCTGGACATTTGTTACCATTGTTTGCATGATGTTTAACACAAATCAAGCATATATCTGATTATTTAAGTTTGTGGACATCTCTTGACCATTTGTCGCTATTGTTGTGTAAATTGAGATTTTTGACAAAGTGTAAGGACATGTTGTTGTTGTTAATCAAAGTGCGATTAAGATTGATTGTTGCTCGATCCTGCGGATGAGTACCTCGGTTTATTAAAGACTATTTTAAGGTGGCTGTGTTCTCGTTAACTCAAGGGTTCAACCAAAATTGAATTTCGGCCAACTGGGTCGGTGAAATTAAACTAGAAGAAGACAAGCGCTTCGAATTGACAGATGGCACAATAGCCGTTATTGGGCTGTTAAAGATTGAACGATAGCGCTTTTAATGCTGGACACGTCGCCAAAATTCACCTCTCCCTTTTTTATGAACATCAAATAAAAATTCTTCCTCGATAAAGGCTCAAACTGTGTTAGTTAATCGAGAGAAATAAAACAAATTGGATTTTGAAAATGACCCCTGTTTTATTATGCCCAGTTTGACGGCCTTTGATATTTATTGAAATTGAACATGCTGTTGTCTTTTTATTACCCAAACATTATTATACTTGTACAAACACAAAGCTGATGTGTTTTGTTTTATTGTCAAAGGAATTAAAGAGAGATTCTGAATAAAAGTAAATGATTTGCAATTGGGTTTTTACACATTTCTTCAAAATGCAAGGATTTTAGAGTTAGTTTCTATTTTGTTTCGACCTGAATAGTACATAGAACGTGTGGGTTTTTTTGGTATTTTTTTTTGTGTTTTTTTCTTTTTTTATGTGTGCTTTGGGTTTGTCCTTAGGAGAGCCTTTTTTTTTTGGTACTTAATCCAAAATTATATATTTACAAGGCCCTTTATTTTCATATTTGTACAGAATTTTATAACATGGAAATTGCTTCTAAAACTCTGTGGCCAATTTTCATGTTTTTGAAATTCCAATTCGTAGATAGAAGATAGTAGGCTCACATTATCCGTGAACACAGACATTAAGTGTGTCATGAAAGCGCTTAATTTAGCCACACGCCAGATAACTGTCTTGTAGTTTGGAGGATTGTGGGTCTAGTAAGACTGTCGATAAAGTAATTAGACTACTTTAGACACAGGAGTATTCTGATGTTCACAAGGTCAGTACAAATATCCTTACGTGGAAAATTTTCATTCAAATTGTCTGCAAAGGAACTGGAGTTTTTTTGCTATTTTTTTTCAATAAACATGAATAAAAAAATCCTTAGTGTAGCCTTCAATTCTCTACATATGTTTGTAAACTTTAAAACAAAGTGATTTGTAACTTAGTAAATTATCAATTATTTGTCATTATAACTCGGAGATCACCCCATGGAAACTACAAGCACATAATTATGTTGATCTGGAGTCAGTTTCCATGACAATAATTCATAGACCTAAGACTAAGGGCAGTTTGTCGCAAGCTCTGGACGAACATTTTTCCTAATACAGCAAAACACTTCACATGTTATGGCCAATCATTTTTGTGTTGCTTCTAACAGCTGGAGCGGGGAGCTAAACACCAATCAATCAATCATGAATAGTTTGTCATTTTAACACTTGGAAAGATCATATTTGTGTTTAAGGCCAAGTAAGTTTGGCCTCTATTTTCAGGATATTTACTGCGTATCTTGATAGTGACTTGGGCTGTATCTAACTCAGACGACGGGATCAATATTTGATCGTTTTTGGCCCTGGGCTTGTTGAGCATCCAGGATGGTTTAAATGTTAACCCTCTCTGTCAGATCTGTAGATTTTCTGTTTGTAAATGTTTTAGATGGCCTGCAGGACTATCACATTCACTGCCCTTTGCCTATCAGTTGTTGGTGGATTTTCAATTGTTCATCTAAGGTTATGTATGAAGCCTGTTCCACAAAACAGTTTTTGACTAAAGTCAAAATACTTAGTTGCTAATTTTTTTTATAAATTTAAATAGTTATATGAGTGTGGTTTATTTTTATTTGAAGCTGAGTATAGGGGAGAAAATAATAATCAATTATTGAATTCCAAAACTACAAACTTAATTAACTTTAAGCTAGAAAAATCATTTTGCTTGTTGAAAATGATAGAAGATATCAATATGACACAATACGCCAACTTTTGTACAATAAGTCTTAGGTGGAAATGTGCGAAAATCAACAAAAACTTCAAAACTTCTCAAAACTTTACACCTTTTTTAAAATCAATGTAAACTGCACAACTTTCATGTGTGAGTTTTAATTCCCTAAAGATTGGAACTCACAGATTATGTTTTTCCAGAGTGCGCATGTAGCACAGAGCAGCTATTTGTGCATACCCTGTGCACATATTGGATGTCCCACTTCCGGTTACATGACTAAGAGGGCAACTCGCTCTCTGGGCTGGCCTGCGGTAGCATACATAGTACATCAAAGACTGGGGCGTGGTCTATTCAGCTTTCTTACATCAGCAGGATATTCCACCTGTCTGCCCTGACTGGCAAAGGGAACTGTTATTCCTTCGGCTTTACTTCCATTGTTTAACCACTACCAACATTTTACTGTCTGCCACTAACTGCATATGGTTAAATTTTATTACACAATATTGTTGTAATAAAAAAAAAATAAAAACATAATTTTCAACACAGAAATGCATTTTGAAATAACACACAGTAAATTATCTAAGGTTTGCAAGGAAAGAAATAGACGTCATTCTGAATCAGTGACATAAATGGGTCTGATGATTGATCAAAAATTTGTCTTATTTGCTTTATCTGAGTTAGTATACCAATAGCATCTGTTTTGGATGGCGAGAATGGAAAGAGTCGATATGGAAATCGTTGCCTTACTCCGATTGTTTTGGCAAGTTGCCAAGAAGCGATCTCCTGAGTGACCCCCGACCTTGATGAGAGGGCAAAGGTCGAGTGATATATAGCCAATCAGTGAGGTGAGAATCTGTTGAGTGCTGAGCAATCACCACGGCGACAGGGCTGACCAGTTTCCAAACCTCATCAAGAACAATGATAGTTTATGGCTTCAACTTTGACCCCAAACGCCAAAAATCTGGATTACACTGGAGGTTTTTTATGGTTGGACAAGTCCTATTGATTTTCTTAAGATACTATTTCACTAGAAACTGCACCAATACCCTCTTTATTCACATATAATTGAGAAAAAGGCCCGTTAAAGGGAATTTGCTGGAGGTTTACCCAATTTGCAAGGCTTGGGGAGCATATTAACTTTCAGCATGTCAAATTCAACTACAGTTTGAGAATAATGAAATTTACCCCCAAATACCATCCACACAATAATATCAGATGAGTTCTAGGATGATCCTTTTAATTGACGAAGAAACACCAAGTTAATGACCACTTCCTAATCTGCAGACGGTGAGTTTCCTTCAAAATCAAAGTAAACTTGATACATTACAAAATTATATAAACACTAAGGGGTAGTGTAAAAAAAATGTGTACAAAAAATGATCGTCGTAAATGACGTCACCTTATGGGAGTTTAACCTAGGATGAGGATGATCAGCAAATCAAGTCTATGTGCATTTAAACTTTCAGCATGATCACTCAATTCTTCAGGTCTAATCAAACCCCTAGCACACTGGCTTTGTATAGCCAGGTGAACCATATAGATAATACAGATGCAAGACCACCTGTCATCTGAATACATCCACCTTGAAGTTGGACAATTTGGGACAGTATTGGCTGGTGTTTGTATGGGAGACTCCTGTGTTCTGGTGCTGTCTGAGCTACATGTTTGAGGCATCAGGAAGCAGATTTGTTGTGGCGTCCTGTTTTCGTCCTGTAAATGTAGCGTGGCATCTTCTGTTTCTCCAGTATCAGTTTGTCTGCACTGATTGGGCTGGCACACCGTAAACTAAGTGAATAACCTTATAAAGTAAAACCCCAAACAAACAAACAAACAAACAAACAAACAAACAAACAATCAGATAATATTGTTTTTTAAAAAGTTTTGTCTGAGTTTTACACCGAACACCAGTTGGTCAGATACATGTTCATGTATAAGCAAAATACCCGGGAGGAAGATATTTAACAAAGTCATGGACTAAATTTGATTTGCTCCATTGGAAAGATAATGTTCCTGTAGTGCTAAGTATCAAAGCATGAATTGAATGTAAGCTCCACACAGCCTGTCCTTGGCCAGAGGGCGCAGAACATTTTTAAAACACTGTATATATTTTATTTATTATGGAAGATTCCAAGCTTATGGGAATGTGCTATATGTTAGGAAAATGTGACATAACAACCCCTTGTAACAGCTTCAGCCCTCCAGCCGACGTGAGTTATTCATGATATGTACTCATTTGACTCTTGACTACCTCACATATTCATTACTTCACACACTGTATTTCACAGGCTTAATAAACAGTAAGTTATGAGTAATATATGGACAGATGGATGACTATACCAGCTTTTATTGTGTACTCTATGATGCCAAAGCCCTGGACAAGATCGATCACTTATAATTTGAGATATTTCATAAATGTCCACCAAAATGACAATGTGGATCATTATGGATGACACCTTGATATTACCTTGAACATTATAAACATTAGTTTGTATTGGCCCATTTTGTTTGACAAGACTCAACAATAGCATCAGGTAAAAAAGAATCATTTTAACCTGCAACAAATTTGATTTAATTAAACATTTTTCAATCATATTTTCAGAATATTACGGTAATCAAAGTTACAATATTGTATAAAAAAAACTTGGTTGCTAAAAAATAAAATCCTAATTTTCTTGTGTTGGTATCTTATACCATGACCTAACAGTCACAACAAGACTTGGGTATCAGCCATAACTCCGTTCATCTGAAAGAAATTGTGGGTGAAATCAGGCGAAAGAAGTAATCTAGAATTAATAATGACCTGTCGGACCTCATCCCATACTATCTGTGTTAGTATCAGTCAGTCGACACAAAAAGATAGCCCAAATTCATGTTTTATTGACTTTTACCACCTTCCTTGGCAGTATATAGAGAAGTCTTTGATCAGTTTGAAGCAATTCCTTAAAGGGGCGCGCAATCAAAACCCATACAAGGGAGCGAATAAGAAAGGGAGATTTAAGCACGAGAGTTTATATTTATTTTGTCAAAATTGGATCTCTGGTTTGCAACTGTCACCTGTTATGGTGATATAATTTATAATAAATGATAATAATTGGCCTGATAATAACATTAATATTGCTGTTACAAACGCATTATCCGGTCGATCACTCAAGCACAATTTATTGTATTCAAGCTTAGCTACGCAGTGCCAGCCTCTTCTTTCTTATTCCTAAACTTTTAACTTCAGTATTTCAGTAATGTACTTTTAATTCTACTTCCCCCACTAGGGGGCTTAAGACCAAAGAGTTACAGTCCTACGGGAGATAATAAATTTTATACAGCGTCTCGTCTGTAACAGGCAATGGACAGTTTTATCAAAGACAGTTTTGTTAAAGATTTACATTATTCTAAGACAATAAACTGTATTCTTGTATTACCCCCTTAATTCTACTTCCTGCCACTAGAGGGCTGAAAGCTGAAGAGTTACAGCCCAAAGGGAGATAATAAATTTATCTACTGACTTAACCTTGGACAGTTTTATCGTAGGTCCTTAGGAACTAAATGTTGCGCTAAAAACCGTCTGACATATATCACATTATATGTGGTCGAATCGATTTTTAACCGTTTCAATAATGAACATGGCTATTGATCTATAGATCAATGAGAAATTTACTGATTTAAAAAATAATTACTCCCATGGTTTTTTGTTGTTTTGGGACATACAACTAGACCTCCTGATGTTGTTCATCATGAGTACTAAAGTCATTGTTGTGAGTTAGTCCAAATACATTGGGGGATCGAGTGTCTTGTCAGAAGGTGCATTGTGGGATATCTCAGGATGGACATAGACATTTTCGAAATGGGTTTATTTGGCCCTAAACAGAATGAATTCACTGAAAGTTGACAACCAATTCTTGGTTCCTGCGCAGCATTTTTATTCCCGGCAGACATTTAAAGAGCTTGACCTTAAAACCTACCCTCGGAAACTCTCAGCTATGTTTCCACAGAGTAAAGCAAATCGATTAGAAGAAGGTAGTTTTCAAACTAATATATGTCTCGTGCTTTTGGGGTTTCCACTCAAAGAACGTGTACATTAATGTACTGTTGTACTAAGTACTGTTGGTGCCTTTGTTTTCCAAAATCAGTAACTGACATGAATGACAACTGTGAAAATCTACAAATGAGATGATCTTAGTTCACTGGCCATCATGGTTATTAAACCCTTAGGCATTGATAGAGGAAGTGTCTTGCTGTCTGATGCATTGTGGGAGGTCCCAGGAGTGCTATTACAAATATATGAAAAGGATTGCTTGCTATTTGTTCACTTCTTGGCTCATCTCTAGGCACTTTATTCCTGACAAAAGTTTTAACAGATTGACCTTCAAAGTGCTCTCAGAAATTATGATCTACTGATGTTTGAGCAAAAATGTGAACAATTTATCTCTTCTGTTCTATGAAAGCTGAATCTGTAAACAAGAAATCAGGACAATAGA
Source organism: Katharina tunicata (assembly GCA_032466195.1). Taxonomy (NCBI): domain Eukaryota; kingdom Metazoa; phylum Mollusca; class Polyplacophora; order Chitonida; family Mopaliidae; genus Katharina; species Katharina tunicata. The sequence goes on from JAVFBZ010154801.1 coordinate 11,453, forward strand.
ATGACCAGTGTTTTATTGAAAGTTTAGATTAAGCCCGCATAGAAGTACACTACACTAAGAACAAAATCCGTACTGTAATACTCTATTTAAAAAAAAAAAATTGTAGTTAAATATTTAGACTTATTTTCATGCAGTCACACATGAAGATCAAAACCCAAAAGTTGATTTTACTCAATTACGAGATAATGGAGTTGGTTGTAGCTTTAAATGCTACTTTTAAATGTATTGTTAATATGCAAACTGCATTTAACAGAAGAAGCCACACATAGACACCAACTGGTGACAATTCCACCAGTTTTCCTCCCACAATAAGCTGGCCAATGATCTATAATTGGGACATATAGTTCTGTTGATCTAACATCGGAAAATGAACAATAAACAATGTCTCATGGTGGAGAATTAAACTAAATTGTACTGTCAATAAAAATGATACATCATCTTGTGGTTTTCCACTATCTATCTTCTCAAGCAAATCAGAGTTAAACATGTGCTCGGAATTGTATTACAGTTGTTTGTAAACTTTTTATCAACTTCCATAGGCAAATTATATCTTGAATATAGACTTCCCTTCATCTTGACTATTGTGACATCACTGGGATACAAATCAAACAAAAATATAACAAAAATTAGGAACAAATGCAGATATCAAACCTGAAAGATCTGGTTGGCAGTTAGACTTGTGTCTCAACTTTTTCATGCATCTGATGATTTAAGAATAAAACTTTCATTTGAGAAATTCTGGTTTATCATAATCATCAAGGCCTTGACCAGGACACAAAGCATTATCATTTTATTTCTTATTTTTAAGAGGTAAATATGTATAACCAGGGTCCAAAATGTCCGGATTCACATCGCTTTTTGCGATATAAATAGAGTTGTCTGCAATACATTCTCGATTTTGTATCGCTATTTTTGGTATGCAAAGATACACAAAAATTATTCTGATAGCAATTTTTTCTATTTTTTGCTACTCAAAAATTTTACAACATTTCGGACCCTGATAACATACCAGTGATATGAGCGCCAGCGATATCTTTGGAAGTCAACAGAAAATAATATAGTCACACATTCCTGCTAGATTATATGTAGTTTCTATCCATTGCGTATTACATTTTCTAGCCTTGGCAGCTGAGTCATTAGCTGGTCTAATGATGGTATTCACTTCTCAGACAGTGTGTATGATTGGTTGGTGAGTTTCCCATTTTCCCTTTAAAGTCAATAAAGTCTGTTAATGGACTGGAAGTGACTAAAATAACCTCCAGGTATAGAAGAGCCCAAGTCAAATGATATTTACCCATTCCGACCAAACATATTTTATCTGATGCCAAACAAAATGACAAATCGACAAAACAATTTGCACCAAATGAGACAATCTGCCTCTTTATACCAGGCATTTTCTGTTGATTGCTTCTTAACTCAAATATTATATATCCAGACATATGTGACCTAAATTGTATTGAATTTCGGACATTTTCTTATTATTATTTTTTTTACCTGACTTATAGCGGTCTGCCTTCAAGCCGGTAATCAAAGTTATTTATTCCCTCCAAGGCCATATAGAAAACACATTTTTCAAACCCCCTCTGTACTAGTGACAAAGAGAAATAAGACCCTGTTTAATGGTTCGGCGAAATACACCAACTATACTGACGGGAAACTTCTGTGAATAGGGGCTACATCAGGCAAGTTCAAATGCTTTAAAACCAATATTCCATCTATCAATACTGTTGATGAGTTGTGCACATTTGGCTGTTTGGAGTCTCTTCCTGACAACATGAGTTAGAATTATGAAATCATGATGATGAATGGGTGGGGGCTGCCTATTCCCAGGTGCTCCCACAGTCAATGGGTATCAGGAAGCCAATCTAGTTGGGATACCCTGTGTTTAGCTTGGGTCGTCATTGTTTGTTGTCAGTGTTGTAGAGGTTGGTTTCATCTGAGGTAAATAGTCTTAATTGCCAATCAGAGCCTTTGGTCATTTCATGTTTAGCATGTGCCGTCGTTGTTGTTGCCAGTGTTGTAGAGGTTGGTTTCACATGAGGAAAATAGTCTAAATTGCCAATCAGAGCCTTTGGTCATTTCGTGTTTAGCATGTGCCGTCGTTGTTGTTGCCAGTGTTGTAGAGGTTGGTTTCACATGAGGAAAATAGTCTAAATTGCCAATCAGACAGAGCCTTTGGTGATTTC
>JAVFBZ010154823.1:0-18675 GCA_032466195.1 Katharina tunicata
ATGCGTTTTGTTTCTTTGTGGCTTTACATCGAACTTATTTTACTTGCTACGGCGTGCCAGCCCAATGGTTGAAGGCAAACCTCATGTTCATGTATATATCCTCCGACAAATGGTAGCACTATATCCAATTTTCGGTTACAGCATATCTGGCCTAGCTAGCGACTAGATTCAGCTACGGCTCTTAGACGTTTTTAATTAGTGCAACAAATACCTGTTTACCGCGTTATAGTTTCCACAGACCAGCAAAAGTTAAGCGACAATTTATTAAAATAGAAGTTTTCATAGAAGCACTTTGACGCACAAGCATGATTCAATGGAATAGCTATGCCAAGGTTTTATGTATAGTTTGTTGGAATTAAGAGTTCCGACAAGCCAAACCATAGACGGTTAATTAAAGTAACAAACGGCTCATTAATCGGAGCTGAAGTCCCGAAGGATCTTGCGTTGAGCTGATTGCTCACAGAATGAATGATATAATATTCTAATGGGATGAATTTCTTCTGTTACACAGTATAATTAATCAATATATATAAGGTAGCTCCGATTAGATTTTTTACACACAGTGTTGTCTAAAATGCATCGCAAGCCGATAAGTGAATGAAAATAATACAGTGTAAAATTTTCAAGATTCGAAAATATATATGTAAATAAGATAGAACATTTAACGCACTTTATTCCATTACTAAATGGTTATTTGGTGGTCATCCGACGTTGGTTGATAGGTTTGAGTCTTAGTTGGCTGAAATCGTTAAATTATCGTCTCAATAACAAAACAAGGGTGGATTTGTCCCGCGTGAACCGTTGCCTGTGATTGATTCATTGATTGGTGTTTTGTTCCGTACTTGAGTTCATTTGACTCATTTGACTGCGTGTCAAAGTTAGTTGTGGGGCAAACCATTTCAACAACACTGACAACAAACAAGATAACACAAGTTATTCACAGGACACACCAATGATAATAACAATATAATTATGTATACCAGGTAACTTAAATAGAATATAGCTAGTCTCCCTTACGGCCTAGATATAATGTTGGTGAAATGAATATTAAAAATTCGACTTCATCAGGGTCCTTAGCTCGGAGAGATCCTTGAAGGCTGCTTCTTGAATGTATGTGCACAAGACTTCTTATATAACGAAGATTGGTAACACTGATAAAAACGTAATTAACATGCGTCATCGGGTCTCTGTTGACCGTATTGGAAGGTCTGTAAAGCAGATACTTGTTTCTACATTAGATAAATTCTACATTAGAGACATTGTTGTTGCTTGAAAGTTAACTGGTAAAGGATTCTTGAAAAAAATATAAGCGGATTTCATTCAATTTTCTTTGTAGACAACAAAGGGGCTGTGAATCGCTGATTTACAGACAGGTTGTAACTGTGTGAAGACCTTAGTGTTCTAGACTATTAGACCCACGAGTTAGTGGTATAGATATATATCTTTTTGTAGATTCCAATGACTAACATCTCTGGAAACCTTTAAAACTGATGAAACACGTTGGTGGAAAATAATTTATTCGGTGAAAGATTTAGTGTCAATGTTAGTGCCTTTGTTTTGTGATCAGGTATATTGCTATATTGATAAAACCCCAAGAGGTGCGGCCATGTTTGATGATAGAGAAAGCCATTTTAAATAAGGTACGCTGTTGATACATCTGTATATTTCATTTACACGACGCCAGTGTCGACATACAGGATCGAACCTGGGCGGCGCATCGAAGGGTTGTATTAAGCAAATGCGTCCAACTGAGTCCGGCGGCGTGGCATCAATATTCCAAGTAGGTAATATTATTGATACTGAATATACCTCCGAGCCAAAGCTATCATATTCTGGTTGATGGGAGCTTCCTGTGTCCTGGTGCTCACTGAGGTAATGGGCATCAGTAAGCCGATGGGTAAGCCTGTCCTTGTCTCGTGGCGTCCTTGTCGGTTGCCAGTGTTATTGAGGGATGGTTCCTTCACCGATGCTATGAAAGGCGATCAGATGAGGGAAATAACCTTAAGTACGGCGTAAAACCTCAATAAATCAATCAATCTATCATTAACCAATCAACCAACCATTATTTTCGTCATTCCGTTTTTCATTTTCAGCTTATCATTAGTGATCATTTTCTGCCGTTCTTCAGAAAAAATATCTTTAAAAGCTATTGGTGTCAATTGATGAAGAAAAGCCATCTTGTTTTAGCGAGTAGTGTTTGATTACTCGAAGTTTAACGTTAATAATACAAGATGGTTCGACAAGACTGCTCCATGGCCAAAAGGTTGTTTACTTTTTGCTGTCAACTTGCAGAGTGGAACAGGAAATTGTCTAGGGCATCCAGAATATATAATGCATAATTTCCGTGCTTTATCGCGAGGGTTTTCGAAATGAGATATTGGTTTAAACAATATTTTTATTTCTGGTGAAAAGGCGGAAATAGGGATTGGCGAACAGGCGCATAGCCTATACAAACTCCGTTCCCTAATTAATATAATGAGATATTGCACTTGAGCAATGGTAGAAAAAATATAAATGAGATTGCACCTGTAAACCGAAGCAACAATATACCCCAAATGTATCATTCCGTGGTAATCAAACTGTACACTTGTGATACAGTCACTAACTGTCTCATATTACCAAGATCTAGCATCATAGACCATAGACTGGCTATACATGTATACCTAACTTAAATCGGGTACTGTGAAACCGACTCAGCAGTCCAACACCAACCAACTGAGGCACCGCACGGCCTTTGATCAAGAGGCCTTGTGAGGATAATAGGACTGAGAGTATACCAGAAGCTTCACGGTCTACACGATGAGCACCTTGCCACATGTCAAAGTCACTGCTCATACACTGTAACTAAATGGTGGTAACTTTATTTTCGCTGTGTGGAAAAGGTAAATTCAGTCTGGAACTTTAAATAGCCATAAGATCTCTCAAGCGCGCAAAGAAAATGTTTCTTTTCTGACATTTTCAATATTAAAGCATTTTGTATATATATAATTTTGTGTCTATTAGTCAATCTTAAAAACGAATTCAAATTCAATCTTTTTTCAAGACTCCACTTATCTCTGCGCTATCTTAATATAAACTGTGTATAAATGCTTCAGAGAGAATCATATGTTGTGATAATCTTGAACTGCCAGATTTGAAACTAATTGTGTATCTCACAATGTATACGAGTAGATTTCAAGAAAGTGTGTTCAATTTTATGATTAATTATTGATGACATAATTTTCTGTTAATCTGATATAATTAACGATGATAAGTGAATGAAGGATGCTTTCAAGAAGCGGACTGGTCATCATTTCATGTAAATATATATATAAACAACTCCAATAGTTTGATTTATTACAATAAAGTTTGCTTGCATACTTAGGGCTTTTACAATGGGCCAACCACATTTTCGTCGTATAGATGTTGAATTTAAAATCATTTGCTTATAAATAACAACTGCGCATTCAAATTATTGACATTGGATCGGTTTTCTTTATATTTGAGAATTGGTTTATTTAAGGTGACACATCTATAAGATACAGATGTAATTGTTGGAAAATGCTAATCCGCTGTCTACAATTACTGTAAAGAGATCCGTCAACGAGCCCTTTATGAGTAGTGTCTTGCAGATAAAGTTAAAACGGTTTAATTTCCGATATCTTAAACCTGAATAAAATCGCAAAAGTGGTCTCCATAATTCGAAATATGTAAGTTAATTTCTGATTTGTAATTTGGAAACTTATCCCTTTACAAGATAGTGTCAGTTCTGATGCTTAAATAACCGTATAATATTATATCGCTGTTAAGTTTATCTACGATGTCCACTATCACGGGATAAATCAGAAATATAGCGGATCAAGGTGTCATTTTAAAACCTCATGTCTGTCCCAAGCAAGTGTCTAGAGTGTGCGGATTTAGTCGCGTCTTGACTTATCGCTTATCGGAATCTCCTCACCCTTACATGCTTTCTGTACATTAGTTCTGCTTGCAAAATCCAAATTACAGACTCACAGTTAAAGGTCATACATATTCCATGATCCATCAAATGGTTCTCTTCGCTGGTTATATATGTCTGATATAGACATCACCAAGACCTAAATTATCAGCCTTGGACGTGTTTGAAAGATATGCTAAGAAAACACCAGAACTCTTTAAAGGACCACATTGAGACTTCTATGCTATTATTTTGAATCACAATACATTTTTCTTTCTCTTTACTTCTATAAGCTGATGAGTCAATTATCGGATTTTGACGTGTATTCATACGTGTCTGAGGATTCTGGGACTACTTTTGATGTTCAGATCCCATTTGGATTATACGTTATCAGTGACAGTGGCCTTTCATAGAATTTATTTACTTATCTGTTTGTTTTGTGGTAAAAAATCGTACTAAAGCGACGTAAAGCGTTTCTACCTGGACGTCATTAAACTTTTTTCAGGGGTGTTTATATTTTCATAAAAATACCGCAGCGGAAATATAACGAAAATAGGAAATCACGTGTCAAATATACGTCGGCTCTGATAGATGTGTCTGATATGGTCTGGTATTTGACAGCGAAAAGAAAAATAATACCTTCTTCGGGATTGATATTGTCAAGCTCTCTTTCAATATTAACGGAAGGCCTACACTTCAATTGATCAGGTAATGCATGAAGATGGCAGGTGGCTCCTGCCGATAAATTGGCTTTGATATCTCCTAGTGACATTTTCCATATTGTTATCTGACGTGCCGTTGACGTTCAACTGTCACTGAAGCCTGGTTGATGGTTGTACACCATGCTAAGTTGTTAATAAACTGCTATTACATATTTCTAGGATAACTTGTTTTCCACTAAAAGCCACTTCCACTGAACTACTGTAAGTAAAATGTATGGTGGACTTTTCGTGCCACATTTCTAGTGGAGATCATTTAACTGAAATAAATGTATATTAAAACGTTGTTGATCAAATATATATGTTTATTATGCTATTTGTACAGTCTCTGATTTGCTAGGTTACATTATGAGTAATTTTGGATTCATTTTATCAGCAAGAAGTACATAGTACAAATTCTACAAGAAATGTAAAAGCAGTTTTGTTAACAACTTGGTTTGGTCTTCAATTTGACTACGAGTTTGTGTTCTTTTTACTTTTACTTTAATTAAAACTTTAAACAAATCTGAAGAAATTTGCAAAAATAAATAAAGTTGGTTTTAATAACGATAATCAAAGGATTATTTCCTTCCTTATGGACCTTGCTTACGAGATTTCAATATTTTAACTGTAAATAAAATATCGAAATGAAATGTAAAAACTGTTAAATAAGTTATCATTGCTCATCATTCATACGTCATTTATATCATCTATAGCTGTCCTGTTATGGTCTTAGCAATTATGGAGTAGAACAAGTTCTTGTGAATTTTACTATTAAAAACAGTAATTAAACAGTTATTCTTTAATCTTCGACATTGAAGCACCTATGTCTTCGTAGCCTTAGACTTGTTAATCTTTAAATTGAAATTAAGATTTTATTTTCGCTTTTCAAAAAAACCTCCAGTTGTGAAAACGGGTGGTTGGCGGGAGATTTCTTTGCACTGGTGCTCTTGGCTAAGGGGCATCAGGGAGCCGATTTGTTGTGGCGTACTCTTTGGTGTCATGTTTGTTCTGCATTGCTTGCTTGTGTCTAGAGACGTCGAGGGTGGTTTGGTTTGAGGCTATTTGAGTTAATTAACCTGAAATACGGAATAAACCCCAAATAAAGGAAACAGAATTCATTTGTGAAATATCTGACCGTATTTGTCATTTAGTAAGACCTGTGTCCGTCGGTGTGTTATCTTTTTCTGTCATCCCTGTGGAACCTTCATTTTTTCCAACCGATTTTGACTAGATTTCATACAATGGTATGGGAAGAAAATCGCACCAACAAATTTAAGATTCTTTCCAAAGGCCAAGGTCACTGTTAAATAATTAGATATTTTATTAACATCTTCGTCTTGTCACTGCGAAGCATTAATTTTCAACCGATTTTGGAGAGCTTTCACAGAATGATAAAGAACGAAAACCCAAGAACAAGTTCAAGTTTTTGTCGTGTAGGACAAATGTCAAGGTCACTGTTACAATACATTGCTATTTTGATTAACGTTTCTTGTATCCTTTTCCATTGCTGTAGCAGCTAAAACACTGGGTGACTTTTTAAAAATATTATTTCCCACGTATATCTTTAATGATATCTTGAAAAAGTTTCAATTATACCTATTTTTATAAGAAACAAATATGTCGTCACTCTAGATTTGTCCTTGTGCTGATTTTTAATGAAAACGCCTTGAACAAACACGCATTTCAGGGTCCTGGCACCAAGATGGACAAGGTAATGTTTATTGAAAGCCCAACTGTCTTCTGAGATGGATCATTCACACTGTTAAATTCCCTTTGCCTTTTTTTGCACGTTAAAATAGTCTTGGATAAAATAAAATTGATTTTGAAATCTCAAGCCGTGGCTTGGTAGCAATTAAGCAGTACCGCTTAATAATATATGCGATTCTCTGTATAAATCAATTTGTACGTTGAATTCAACAAAGTATCTCTAAAAAAATACGGTCACCACGGACACATTGGTACCACTGCCAATGAACTCAGGAAGTAACATAATTGACTATATAATTAGCAGTGAGATAGTGTAGAATATCACTCTGATAACAGTGATATCACCGCTATGGCAGATACCATTTATATCGCCACTGGTATTGCCGGGACTTCTTTCACTACAAATATCATATACTAAACAGAAACAACTGAAAAGTATGGGCAAAGATAACAAACCCTTTGTTTCTGATGAATTAACTGAAGATGATATTCAGAAGTTGATCAATTCTCAACAACTTGATAGAGACAATCCCGTCATCTTGCTTAACTCAGTCTGGCTGAACAACTGTATTCATTTTGGTTTGAGGACCGGGCCCGACTCCCATGACTTGATGTGGGTGGATATTGTTCTCAAAGTGGATGAAACGGGCGAGCAGTTCCTTGAATACAGCCAGGAAAAACAGACAAAGACCCGCACTGGAGTAAATCCAAGAGATGAGCGCAGGACCAAACCAAGAGCCTACGCAATACCGGAAATTCCTGACAGAGACCCTATAGACACATGCTTTATCGGTCCAAGCGCCCATCATCATGCTGCTCCCCAGATAGTTCATTTTACTTGAACAAAAATGTGGCTGTCCCATCAATCCACCTTGGCTTGGTATAAGACCACCCCTATGGGAATAAACAAATTATACAAAATAATGAACGAAATGAAAGCTGGGGCTAACATGACAAATGTTGACAAACATCTTACTCCATACAGGTTAGAAAAATAATTTTATTCCATCAGCTTAATGAAATTTTAGATTTACAAATATTTATTTAGAAATCTAATTATTCATTAAATGTATTCTTATTCATAACAGAATCACATCATGATTTATGTTAATTGTTTAGTTTACTAAAAAAATCTTAAAACTTTTCAAAAATGTTAAAATCAGAGTGTGTCTACATGGTAATGACGCAATATAAATGACAAGTTTTGTAATGATTCATAATCATTTGGTATTTTTTTATTTCAATGTTAAGGTTTTAATTTGTGAATAAACTTAACCAACACTTTGTTAAATCATGGTAATCAGAACATCTCAACATTTATATGTATCATATGTACGTATGTGTCATTTCTCCTGCAAGATTTGAGTATAATAGTGACCTAATCATATATAAAGCAGCAAAAAAATATCCAGTGAAAAACGTTACTCCGCTATCAATGTAAATAGAGTTACAATTAATACTATCTCCTATTTACATTGAGTTTATAATTTTTCCCGATCTGTTTTGTACGGTGTCAGTACAAAAATACCATTCCAAAATTAGTTGGATAGGAAAAGGTTTTTAAGCAATAGACATTAAGTTACTCAAACTGCTGTATTTGATTTTATTTTTTAGCGCAAGGAAGCATCTGGTGCAAAAGCTAATCGATGGAGTCACTCCAACCAATATCATGCAAATTTCCGGACACAAAAATGTACAGTTAATTAACAATTATTCAAAATTAAATTAAGTTCAATTCAAACAAATATCACACTTACTGTCGTGCCGAAAACATGATCAAATTGTCGCATCAGTAAATCCAAAACAGCAGGTTCCCTTTACAACAACAACAATTCCTCTAAAAGCTCATCAATGAACACGCCTAGTTTCGGTTTAGCTGGTTTTCCAGGCCTATTTGTCGGAAACACATTCCAGTCCAGTGACGATCCATTTCCATCAACAAAGTGGACCACAGAACCACAGCAGCTCGATCAGTAACAGTCAAATAACGGCAACTTCTTTAGACCGTTTTGAATTTGCCCTGCCTTCAAATGCTCGTAGCATGCCGCCGGAAGATCGAGAAGGCAGCCCAGCAGCCAAGCCGTCCAACAAGAGGTAACATGAAGTCCACAGTGCCACAGGTTTTTATTCCACACAGCACGTTATATTCAACGTTTTATTTAAAATTAAATTTTGTTAAAATTTGTCAAATTCATTAACAGTGACATTTGAAGTCAAGTTAGCAAAACCGCGAAACAGTCGAACTCAGAGAGCAATGTCAAGCGCACAAATATAAAATTCGTACGCTAGAGTAACAAATGAAAAGTTTATTTTTATTGTATTTTCGTTGTTTTTCCTATTTTAAATACATTAAATTCATTCTGGTTTCCTGAAAAATGTGTATGTTTTTATTTTATTTTATTGTGAATAACTTTAATTTAGGTATCGATTGAGGACTTCTTTTTGGCGCACTGATTTACTACAGAGTAAATTGATCAGATCAGCAGCTGTCATGACGTAGGCTGTTTCTATTCAACAAGAGTAAATATTTTTCGACCAATTGTAATGTTTATTATATTATAAATAGAATATTTGTCATGTATTGGTAAATACCATGTAAATTTCATCACGTGGATGAGAAAATCTGTATTTCCATTGCTTAATTGACAATAGCATCTATCGAATTGCCAAAATAAGTTCCAGACAATATTGCTGGTAGTTCTTTCCCAAGGTCCAAAAGGGCCCCATGTAATTACACAGTTACGCTTAAGAATTCTATCTCATTGTTCCTTAACTAGTTGAAACAAAAAGCAAAACGTCTTTGATCAAGTTTTGCTGAAGTCTCATTGATGCCACAAAAATGCGTCTGACGCAATTCCCCCATTCTGCCTCTTTGCTTATGTTTGATATTTTTAAACTGAGTCTCTTTTAGCTACCTTTGCTTACGGTTCTTATTATTGTTGTTCGTTGTAGTGGGATGAGGGTGGGTGAAGCTGGTCATAAAATGACAAGCTTTTGATTTCAATCAGATGGGTGTTAAATTTGCCGCGCTTGATTAGTGGACTATTGCGTATTTTTTGCCAGAATCTAATTGTTGCTGCCATGTTACAATTTCAAGATGGCGGCGATGATGGTGATAAATCGCGATAGCTTGCGCGAGCCCATAGTGCAATCTTACTTGTCTTATGCTGAACAGCGACTACATAATATCACTATATGAGCTTTTTGGGGGTTACTGAGACGCATTGACTTTACCTTTGACATCAAATAAAAAACCTTCACAGTTCTGACACACTTGAACTTCAATTACAAATCTGTGAAAAGCGACTCGATTTTATTGGAAAACACATGTGTAGACGTTATTTACCGCCTCGTTTTGTCAAATTCACTGGTAAAAATATTGCTGTAATTTAGCTCAGCCGTGATAGGTGTACGAATATGCTAAAAATCTTACATCTGTTCACCGGATGCACAATAAGCACCTAAGCAAACATGGTGTAACCGAGAGCATTTCATGTGGGTTTAGAAGCACAAAGTTTAGTTTAGGAGCAAATTATATTCTGAATGTAAAACAATTGGAAACTATGAAATCTGTCTACATAGGTAGTTTTATCCACAATATCCAAAATTACCGGCCAATATGACGATGATAGTATCACGTCCGAGATAATGTGCGCCTTTCCTTCGATGACTTCCGAGTGGCTGCTGTAAAGACGTTTGTGCTCAAATGTAAGGCAGTAAGTCAGAATGGTGTCAGTGAAAATTGAAATAAATAATTGCGTACACTATATACTGATAACACTGACAGCACCAGAAGATCCTATTTAAGCTGTGATGGCGGACATAATTATATGAATGTAAATATTGGGCTGATGGTCTAAATGACGTGTGTAAATTTCGTGTACTTCAGGTATAACAGAACAACGGTATAACATTTAACAAAAATGTGCAGGAACACAGTGATAGAGAGTGGTAGAATTGTGAAATTCGTCAAACTGATAATACCAGCAACCGTGTTGGGTCAAATTATTACATCTTTTTATGTAGTTCCAACTAAGGCTGCATTAACTGCGCTGGATTACCTAGTAATCTGTATACACCCACGTACTGCATGAGCATATTACGTCCAAGGATAAGCTAAAACATATTTTGAAAGCAATCCAACATTTTCTGGTATAAAATAGGGACGAGGCTCATCTTTCAATGAAATATTTTGATTGACAGATCATGTACTTCGCCAGAATTAATACTTCCTATCCAGCAGGCGACAGGAAAGAAGTCAAGTAGGCCAAAATAACTGTGGCGTAATGGAAATCTCATCAATCACGATTGACGCGCCAAAAGATTTCCGCTTACCAGAGCTGCATTAAACCGCTTTGTCAGAAATTGGATTGTTCCTTCCGAACCTGCTTCATTTTGAACATATGGGATTAAAAGTAATGTAATGCCGATAAATCAAGGGTACCAAAATACTTTTTTACGTCAGAAAAATTGGCTCGGGACCAATATTTTAAATAGCTGTTTGCCATTACTGTGCCATTTGAGCATATGTTATCAATATCAGATGGTAGTTGTTGAAGAGCAAACCTGATTGCTGTACAGTATACGAGCCTCTGTTGTAGAACTTTCTTGTAGAACAGCCTTATTTAAGCGATTCCAATGAATACTGGGAAATGTTTGAGAATTTCCTGTTTAAAACAGTGAACTCGACGACGGGTATTGAATACCTCGATCTAAAAGTCGAAATCATTTTCTTTTCTTTTCCTAGCATGACAACATAAAAGATAAACGACTTTCATCATAACTGTGACACATACTTTTTTTAGATAAGTTAAAGAAACTAGCAAAATAGCCGAATCCAGTAATCGCAATGTACAATATTGTATTGAGTTGTTCAGATTTTTCTAACGCACAAACGGATTATACAACACATGTGTCAAAGATTGTTATTAGTCCCCGTTCCTTGTCACTGACAACAATCCACGAATGTTTTGCCATCGTATTGACTGCAATCTTTAGAGAAAGGTCGGTAATTGGTCGAAAGGTATACACGACTCAGATACAGCGGCTGTACCTGTCTCTTAGCAGACCCACCGTTAGCTTGAAACTAATTCAGGGTATAAGTGGATTGTAATCTTTTTAAGTGGATAGAAAAGATACGAGATCAGAAATTATGGACATCTATTGGCATGATATGACCATCGACGTCCAGGGTCTGTAAAAAAAAAATCCACAGGAATTCACGACACATACCTTGGAAGAAAATCGGCTATTACACGATCATTACTATGAGAACTTTTTAATAATCAGAAGATATGAAGTAGAACTAAAACAAAACGACACGGACCAAGAGTAAGTGGAACAATAGCACTGTTGACACTATTGGCAATGCTCTAAATTAATATTGCAATTGCCACAGGCATTGACGAGATGACGAGTAAGTTTATTCTGGTGTTTTTCGTGATTTAGAAGGATCTAGGCATCCCTTGAAACTAAGCTTTCATTAATTAATGTATCAGATGCGACTATGGTCTATGGTTTAGTTCCGATGGACATTTGAGCAAAACCAGGTTAAAATGCAGTATTTTTTTTATAGATGCCTGTCCTGTTTTCTGTGAAGCTTTAACGGCGATTTTATGCGGCGTAGCCACTACAGATTGTACACGAAAACTAAGCGTAGAGGACTATTTATCACTACTTTCAAATCTTCCAGGTTATGGCGTCAGCGAGATTACCTAACATATTAAAACTTTGTTACAACTTGATTTGTTTTAGGGTCGACTGATTATTTCCTTTGTTTTCCTTTTGTTTTCATGTTTCCTGGAACCTTTGGGATTGCCCTTAATGATAACAAGGACAGTTATGCATAAATAATAACCGTGGAATCTGTAGAAGAACAAGCTTTGGAAGCGGAAGAAATGGCGAGGAAGTCTAAGCTTTCGAACCGGTTTCATATGCGACTTAATCAATACTCTGTTCACGAAGAAGTGGTCGTCAAAGATGCTTTGATCTACTTCATTTCTCAGATGATCCCGTGATAGAGGACATCTCCGATAAGTTTAACAGCAAAATAGGTGACTTAACCATCAAGAGAGACTGATGCAGTTGATTCGGATAGGAACTTATTCTAAAAAGATACATTTTTTATGCACAATTCAAATAAAGAATACCTTACATTAACCAACTTCCCTTTTATCTGAAATTGTGGCATAAACGTATCTAACAACCACATATTTGTATGAATGTCAACTTCTGATGTGTATTTACAGCAATGTTTCGATCTCCATCCGTAGGGCGTTGTCTTAGTTTAGAGATCAAGATGTTGTTTTAGGATAAAGATCGAAACGTCGCTGTAAATACACATCAGTAGTTGATATCCATACAATCATGTGTTTGTTATAATCCTACAACAATTCTAAGTGCCATTCAAAGAAGATAAAGGTAGCTGTAGAGAAAATTGTGGATCAAAAGCACAGACAAGTTGATTCTACCATTTTCAAGATGACGTGTTTAAAACCCGATCAATTTTAATAACTTTGTTTACTTGATTGTAAGCAGGAGTATTTCACTTGGAGATGTATGGTAGAACACCCGGAAGAAGACTTGTAAGAAAAACACCCCGCGATATACGCAGCCACTGGAAGGCCTCCCTTACATGCCCTATGTCGACAGGGTGACTGGAACATATACTGTGAATGGTGAAGGGTGACTCGGCAGTCCGACTCTCAACTGAGTTACGGCGTGACCCTAACTCAAATCCCACAAAAGCAAGAAGTCGCTTACTACGGGCCAAAGACTTAATGGAAGTCAGCTTTAATATTTTCAAACACAACTGATGCCCTCCAGAAAAAAGGAACGTTTACCGAACATAAAAAATAATACATAGCAAACTTTATTAATCGATGGCAAAACACCATTTGGTTAAGAAAAGTGACCTAGGTTTGTGTAATACTCATTAATGAATCGAAATACAACTACCTCAGGAGAAATTATACATTCGTGTGCTTTGGCATATAATCTTGGTTTAGACAGAGCTGCAAGTGCAAAATACAATGGATATTTGTTTTTTGTTGACATTGGTACAATTAACGGAATCCGTGCAGCTGCCTAGAAAGCAATCACATAGATATCGATTTGACGTGTGCTTTACTTAGTGGATACCTATTGAAGAAAGATACATTTGCACCTACTGAGTAAACTTCAACTTGCATGTGGAATTACAAGCAGGGAGAAGTTATTAATTTTATCTTAGTTACTTTTCATTGGGAGACACCATTTCAGGTATAAAGATGTATTTACATTAACTTGATATAACATTTAAACACCTGGTTTTAATTAAGTTCAAGATTCAAATAATAACAAAATTATATCACGAAGATTAGTGTTAGATCGATGATTACTTGGCTTAATGGATACACCTAAGGATAAATTATTATGTATGATTTTGGATATCAATTGCCCGATCATGAATTCATCATTAAGTCAAGAATACTATTGAATCAAGCCAATTCCAGGTAAATTTACTTTTAGGTCACGAAAAGGACATTACTTTTACATGTCATCGATGTCATTGTTACATCGATGACACTTATAAACAAGTAGTACCAAATGGTAAAATAAAGGAGGTAATGTTGAACAGCTGATTTCCTGTACAGATTGTCTCTCCTAGTATTAGGAGCGGGTTGTGGGATGGGAGCCTCCTGTGCCCTGGTATCTCTATGAGATGATGGGCATCAGGGCCTCGATTTGTTGAGGTGTCCTATTTTTGTTTGGTCCTATAAATGTTCTGTGGTGTCTTTTGTGTTGCCATAAAGATCGATAACTCTTTTAATGTTTGTTCTCAGGAGAGGTCGTTATTTTGCGTGCCAATTTCAACATATTTCCACTTTCCAGTTAAAAGTCGTCCAATTAATTTCATGTTGAATTAGTATTTATGCCAGACAAAGTTGCAGATTTTGCGACAATTGTTTCGATTCAACTCTGTGGACTTGTATATATGCACAGCGCTGGTGATTTAATGACTGTTGGTTTTTACCTTCGTAAGAGCCCTGCTGTTTTTCATAAATCGGCTGTGGCGTGATTCTAGCTGTTGCGGTGTCATCACTATCGGACGTGATAGGTGTATAAATATGCCTCAAATTCTTATATTTTGTTCGCCGGAAGCCTACTTTACAGACATGTGCACAATAAACATATACGCAAATATGGGGTAAACGAGTGAATTCAACATGGCTTTAGATGTACAAAGTGTATTTTAGGAATACGATATCTTCTGCAGGTTAAACACATGGACACTGTAGAATCTGTTTACATTCTGTTTTCCTTTCACGTTTTATTGTTGTATATGTTCCGGTAAGATTCGATTTTGTGGCTTATCCTTTCTACAACGCACTTGACCAATATTAATGGTATTCAAACTTCTTTATATTTCGTCAACATATAAATAATAAATGGTTATCTGATATAGGAGGTATTTTTCTTTTTCCTATTCACGTTTTATATACCTTGTAAGTTTTGTTTCTGTGGAAATATCATTAAACCAGTTGTGTGATGAATGTTTATCAAGCATCGTCTTTAACTCTTAAAGTTCACATGTGCGTTACATGCATATCATATCTTTCACATGAGAATTTTTTTTTTACATCGTATATCACAGATGAATATAACTATTGTTATCCCGGACGCATCCAAAGATACAAAGCGATTCCATAGGCGAACAGCTCCAGGAGTATCTCGAGATAACCATAATGTTATGGACACCAAGAAAGGATCTTTGTGCTCTATTAACAACATTTATAAAACATTGGAGACCCAAAAGTAGCTTTTTTTGACTGATAAAAATAACTCTGGTGAAAAACATTTTGCCTCAATGATCAGCAGTGTGTAAAGATAACATACCGAGGTTTCAACAACTATTATCACTTCTGTACTATCAAAATAACTGCCAGACATCTAGCAATAGCATAGGCCCGAATGGCAAACACGATTAGATAGAAAGCACACTAGAAAGCAAACCGTATTTTTGGGATTAAGTCTGTGCTCGTAGCGAAATATATTTTGATTGATTAATTGACTGACCGGTAATTAAGGCAATGCACAAGGGTATTTCACATATGTGTATGTCGTCCTTGTATTCCAACAAAAAACAGCGACACACAGCCTAAAATGTAAAGTTGCCTTACAACCTCTGTTTGAAAGGTAGAGTGCGAAGTATGATAGAATGCTTAATGACAGAAGCTTAAAATAGACTGTCTTTAGTCAGAGAAAGTCTGAAAGTTCACATTGCATAATATCATATCTTTCACATGAGAACTCCATTTTCATTTACATCGTACATCACAGGTGAATATAGTTGTTCTTATCCTGGACGCATCCAACGATACAAAGCGATTCCACGGGCGAAAAACTTCAGAAGGCTCTAGACAAACGAATAGCCCAAAAATGTAAAGTTGCCTTACAATCTCTGGCTGAAAGGAAGTGTGCCTCCATTGCGAAGTAAGACATAATGTTTAATGACAGAAGCTCAAAATATACGGCCTTATTATAGTTAGAGGGCCAATATGTTTGTACACAAAATGGTGATTTATAATCTAGAAAACCAAACATCAGGTGAAAACTTAGAACTTTCTGTCGGCGACACGACCGAACCCATTTGGTATTTATTATATTGTATGTTTATGCTTATATGACATGTATGTGTTCAATGATATTTCACTTATATGACGATTTTGTGTTGCCGGTGGAAGGTGGAAAACAGGAATAGGTACACGGTATAAATTTGAATCTCCTTGAGTCAATAGGTTACCTGATAGGGAAGTTTCCAGTGGCTGCGGAGATCGCGTTTTTTAACGAGGGTTATTCCCGGCTTACCACCATACACCGTCAATGCAAAGTTAAATTGAAGACGACTTTAAAAAACAATCAAAGAAATAAATACAGCATGCTCTATAATTACTTAGCTTAGTTAAGTATGTTGAGCTTTTGTGTCTTTCAACAGTAGAATTGAAAGATTTCTGAGCTTATTAACTTGGCTTGCAACGGATAACATGTGACAAGCTGAAATAAATACCACAATTGTTTTGGGGTTAACTTGAAACAGGAACGAGTGTCTCCAGAAATTATGAATTACTAAAAGAAAAAATGACATTTTAAGTAATTTATAAAGTAATTAATTTTCATTGTGTTTATAAAAATGTGTAAAATTAATCGATTCTTCCAGCGAGCTAATAAACTCAAATGAAAAAAATCCGGCATGAATAGAAATACAAGAAAACCAAGGAATGGATAACAAGGAAGCAATCATATACGTGGCTGACACGACTAAGTTCGTTGCATCAATATTTACCGGAACAAATTATACCCGGAATGAAAGGGATACTTTCTTTGAAAAAAAGTATCCTCTTATCCTTTCATCTATTACTTGAACTAACATGTCGTTGGTAAATGGATATATGGGGAAAAATATGAATTTACATTTTTATTAAGAGCTTGAGTAATCTACTGTACATATTTCGCTTTGACGCTAATGATAGTTGTAAGGAGAGCGCGAGGCGATCAAATTATTTTCTTTGTATTCACGAAACAGATATAGGTTTTTCTTAAAAAAATACGACTGTATATAAACATAGATACAATTTGAGGTATAATGACTGATTTATACTTTTGAAAGCTTAGAAGGGCATTTGAAAAACAGCTTGATTTTAGCGGGAATTTTAAAACAATACAAAGAATATGTGCCTCTGAATAGAACCACTCATCTGATTTGGTTCACGTATTCTCCATCATCATCATTGGCCTTTGGACTATATTAACCCATTGTGTGTAGCAATTGGATATCTTCCTAATTGGAGTCAGATCTGGTTTCCAAACTTTATTAGTGGTATTTATATGAGCTATACTCATGTAACATCGATACTTACGTTATTAAGAGATATACTTAGAGCGATTGCCTCACATTTTATTTATATAATCCCGCGCGAAGCAGATATAATTGTACATTGTCAGCCAAACTGTGTTTAATAACCAACACGACATCAATTATCTTCAACTGATGTTTCACACATCATAACTACCCATCCAGGAGTTAATTAAAAGAAAAAAAAAATCAAGAATGAGATTAAGAAATTAAGCAACTGCTAAGCAGTAGGGTGTGCATGCATTTCGCTGTTATCACAATACGGGAGTCATATAACATACACTGTGGTGATAACGTAACAGAAATTACACTGTAAGTTGTGTGGTGTCTCATTAAGGAGATGGTAATCAAGTTCTCAGATGAAGAACAAACATCACTTATAAAACCATAAATATTACCAACAAAACAAAAAATCAATTGCGACGATCTAGGCTATGTATAAATGTGTTTATGTCATCACAATATGTGATCAATATTCTCTCTTGGGTAGAAAAATAGCATAGCAAGTAAAGAGAGGAAGTCATCGTGGCGTTTTGATACTTTGTTTGATTAGTGTTTTATTCGGTACTGATTGTTTTCATGACGGCGTGCCAGCCAAGCGAGCGAAGGAAACAGGTTGCGCAGAATACACCACAGTACATTTACAAGACGAAAACCATCACACCACACCAAGTCCGCTTCCTGATGCCCAGTATGTAAGAGCTCACTACGGGGGCACATGGGATTTTCGTCCAAACACGCGCTCGTGGAGTATTTAAGGCCTCTAGATACCTCTAGGAATAACACAAACATGTAACAAACACGTAGCTGTGTAAATGGACTATGTAATTCCCACCAAATACGGCGATACAAAGTCTTAAA
The DNA here is from genome assembly GCA_032466195.1 of Katharina tunicata. Taxonomy (NCBI): domain Eukaryota; kingdom Metazoa; phylum Mollusca; class Polyplacophora; order Chitonida; family Mopaliidae; genus Katharina; species Katharina tunicata. The sequence continues at coordinate 18,080 of JAVFBZ010154823.1, forward strand.
AATTCTCCCTCTCTTAAAAACAAAACAAAACACACGCACATATACACAACCCAGTCATCTATATCAATATATCTATACATGTATAACGCTAGCCATGTTGGCCCCTTTCGAGTTAGAATCCCGGTGGAGGCAAGTAAAATGTTCTTTCTCTACATTTGTTCAAAAATATATATTGATTTATTAGGCCAATGTGATTTACTAGAGGAACAAATTATTGATAGTGCATGTTTTAGCAATGTTACTAATCAGACAGTCTGCAAAGTTTATCCAAATTCTACAATTCATTCAAGGACAAAAATGATTAAAATAGCAATTTAGTTATTTTAAAGAAGCCGTCTATGTATTTCTAAACTTAAGCCTTTGCCATCCTATGTTGGCTGAATAATCTTGCAAAGTATTGACAACATACCCTGGACATTTTCTTAGCAGAAATACAATAATTTTCCCTGTTTCTATTGGATACCAAAATAAGTCAGTAACAGTAGACGCCTTACGTTTATTGGCAATTGGAAAGTCGATATTTACATTGGCTGAATTATTACTCAACCACATATGATTTGGATCACGTATATGACTAATTACAGATAAACTATTGC
>JAVFBZ010154834.1:0-15672 GCA_032466195.1 Katharina tunicata
ACATATGTGAAAAAGATTTGTATATATTTAAATAAATATCTAATTCAACATATGTACAATTCTTTTTAACATATGTGAAAAAGAATTGTACATATGTCAAATAAGGAGAGAAGTGATAAAACGGCTTGCCATACAAACTGCTTTATATAACAAGGCCTGTAATAATAATCATGTGCAGAACTGTTTTACACCGATTGAATATAGATATTGCAAACACTTTTATGTTGTTTTAGCGCTATTTAAAGTTAGTATTTGTTATAATAAAAAAAGTTTCACACCTCATCTCATATTGTTGATTTGTTTGGTTTCAGCTGCACAAACCAAATCTTCCGCAAAAGAGAGACGTGTTCCAAAATCAAAACTGGACAGTAGATCCGACACCAAAATCAAAAAGAGACGCTGGTGGAAAATTGGAAAGCGGCAGAAACCGTGTGAAAACGGAGAGAATGGTCCGAAGAAAGATCAGCGGGCAACTGACAGAGAGAAGAGTGACAATAGAGATAGGACAAATCAACCTAAGAAAAAGATGTCCTCTCTGAAGAAGTTAAAGAAAACCTTAAAGTCACGGCGTAAAAATGAATTAACAACCAAACCTGAGCCTTCCTCCGTTGTCTGTGCTCAAGAGTCAGGTAGCTATAAGAACTATTTCCTCTCGATGCTCCAATATTAATACCTGAGTTTGTAAGGCAACCTTAGGCCTACTGAGATTAACGTTTACAGAGTTTCATAAAATATTGATTTCCGAAAAAAATCAATTTGTCTACTATTGTATTCCGTGCTTTAACCAATAACCCAATATACAACCAGCTGCACTATAGCCCATACTTTAACCAATTCATTTGATAAAATCACCCAATGTATAATCAGCTGTACTAATCATGCAATATCCAGTCATTATTTTATCCAGGAGACATTTTTAAGCTTTGTTCCACTTTACGAAATAATTTCATGGTAATGTTGTTTCCGAATTGAAACAAAAAATCACGTTCGGTTAATATAGGCCCTGTATAGTTTAATTCTTAATTCCAAAGTATGTGAAAGAGAAGCTCCTTTATATACTAAAAATCTCCTAAACTCGAATAATATATTGTTCCTTTTTTGTTTTATATTCTGCCAGAAAACCATCGACAATCATCGGCAGAGGTAAAGGATAAATGGAAAGTTGAATCTGACAAACAGGAGACTAACTCTTCCTCAAAGAAGACTGGATTGACAGACAACGCTAAACAGGACAGTAAAAGAAGATCTCCTTTCGCCAAACTTAGGAGAGGCTGGACGCAATTCAACCAGTGGCTGGATAAATAAATTGATTATCTCATAATTCACCTATTCAGCCTATTTTCATTTCATTTATGAAATGACATTTTTATTTACTTTTCTTTTCACCGGATGTTAGGTGATCTTTTGCAAAGAAGTTCCACATAAATGTTGTTTTCGTTGATTTTATTGTTGTATTTGTAAAATTCAATTGGTTGTTGACATACAGATAATGAATACTTAAGCATTATACCATTTTACTCCTATGTCGATCATTTATATCAGTGAATTATTAAGCCTGCTGTATGTCGTGGCTGCATACGAACGCGGAGATTTCCAATCTCATCAGATTTTTTTTGCATAATGCCATATCTTGAATTAAATCTTTAATAATAAACAGGTTTTAAAGAGTATCATTTGTAATTGTGTTGGTCTGTGTGTTTTAAGACCTGTAGCTCGCATGATTTCGTTTAAAGACCTAAATTCACCGTGCTTTGCAAGCGCCATGTGCCTTCTATTTGCATTAATTATTACCAGCAATCCGAATAATAACTATATTTTTAAATAATGTATATGTAAACTTACATTGAAAGATAAAGAAAATCAAAACAGAGTTTCCCAGACAAAAACATAAAACATATATATTTAAGCAGAATAGCGTTCGTGGTTCCTATTTCAATGTGATGAATTACAATTTCTTCCGCACTCGTTCGTCTATTCTTTTAAATATATAATAGGCCTATTTACTGCAAACAAACATTGACGTGAGAAAGAAAAATAAAAAAAATAATCGCAAACTTGAGGGTAAATATACAACAAATATCAATGCTTAGATTTAAAAGTTAATTCTTTGTATTGGAAATATAATGTAGCCTTAGGAAAACAGTATGTTTTAATCTAAAGAAAATTCGTGTGACTGGGTGCTCTAGCTATTTGCCTGGGGCGTTCAATTTTGATTAGATTAACAATATATCTGAAGCAACCATTAAAGTTTTTTATTTATCATCTATTTGAATGTGATTAGTGTGGACTTGCGCCCTACTCCCTACCCAAGGTTGTTTCACTTTTGTCATGGCGGTTTAAGGGTATGAGTCGATCAAATCCGCGGTAGGCCTATAGGAAATCGATCGCTCCGACTCCCAGCAGACATTTGTAATTTTGTCACATGAAGATTTGACCTACGTACCTAACTGGACAGAAGAACATGGTGACAACGTTCAGAAAGATAGGTCGCAGCCAAAGCGTTCATAAAACTTTAAATTTGTCTGTTGTATTTCATGAAGATGGCCGCTTGATCTATTTTTGTCGGCGAGAGAATACGTGAGGGATAAATTTAGGCCTTACTATCGCAGGGTCTTTAACTACTATACACTTACAACATTTGAATCAAAGTTTAACATTGATCAGCAAATTTGCGTGCTTATTATATAGGTCAAGATGAACAAAACAAAAAACAACACACACCAAAAATCCGTATAAAAATAATAAATTCAACAATTATATTTTTTTAAATGTCCACTTTGATAGTATTTGTCGCTAGGCAAGTACCAGCTAGGTCTTCAACGAAGACATACAGGCGGGGGTTTAGTAATATGCTTTAACGCTTTGTAATCGTGAAAGTACATTCTATCGTTTAAACGCAAACAACATTGATGGGCCAAGTTTTTAATCGATTGATAGTTTTTACAGGACAGAGATACAGGGGCAACAACTATATCATCCTCCTGTCTGCAATCAAGAGTGACTTCCCTTAGCATAAAAATTGGCCAACCAATTGCCCATATTTATTTAGTGCGGCCCTTAAACATGTCAGCGCCCATGGACTAGTGTGAGAATTCTGTTCTGTGATACGTTTGCATTTAAATATTCTTCAAAGGTAAATTTGAGGTTTTTATTTAATCTTAAGGAAGTTTCCATAATTGAGATCACGTCATAATTGAATTTTCTAAAACAACCGCTGTTGACAGACAGCAGATGGGGTTCCACACAGCAAATGCTTATCTTTTCAACAGGGTTTAAAATCTTACTACTTGTAAAACCAAACGACACTCCACAGGAGGGCACATTGTTACAGAACGGCTGCCCTTCATGTTCTTTTGAAAATATATTCTTATCCAATCTACAAATCTAAGAATTGAATTGAAATGAAAACCCCCCTACTTCCAGAAGTAACTCTCCTATGATATTTAATAATTTTTTACATTTCTCCGTTCAATAAAATGTAAAAAATTATTAAATATCATAGGTGAGTTACTTCTGGCACTAAACCCCCCCTAGCCCAGTAAACGATCCTGGTTTTGCTATCTGGCTATGCCACCAGGTTCTGCTGGGAATTTTTTTTAAAATGTGAATAGCTCTGGTGGAAGCACTCACAGAATTGTTCAAGTATGACATTTAAAATGAAGATAAAAACAACAATGCTATACCATGTACGCCCAAATTTTATACTAGAGGCTTCCTTAGCCATTCAAATGCGATTTTTGTTGATTTTTATCTTCACACGCCGACAGTTAAATTTTTAACACCGCCATGTTTGCCTTGATTCAAATATTCCATCCAATGCATCCACAACATTTGAATCTAAGCAAACATGGCAGAGTTAAAATTGAACTGTCACCTGGCAAGGATAAAAATTGACGTACATCTCATTTGAACGGCGAAGGAAGGCTTTACTTCGGTATTTGCAAGTACACATTTTTTAATCTTCGTGACTTTGTTGCATAGCATTACAAATATATTATAGATATATAAAATAGATTATCTATACCAACTAGACATCCTTGTTATGAATTTCTCTTCCACTTTGAAGTTAAGCACCGGAAACGAACTTTGATGGACAGACAGACGGAACCCTTTTCTATATCCCAGAAATTTAGTTTTAGGCTGGGTACAAAGTACATGTAGTAATTAAAACAAACAAAAATGTATATCTATATGTGTGTATGTAAGCTGGTGGTTGCGTGGGAGCCTCCTGTGCCCTATTGCTCTATGGGCTAAGTGGCATCAAGGAGCCTGATGGAAATAAATGGCGTCATCTGTATTGCCAGTGTCGTTTAGGATGGCATCATTGGTATGCCATCATATAAGTGAAATAATATTAAGTATGGCATAAAACACCAATCAAGAATAGTTTGTGATGATTCTTGTTTCTTTTTTTCTCACCAGAATACAATAAAATGGCAACAAAACGAAAGTCCATAGTAGATGGTGGGGAAGGCCACAGGAGTCCATCAAAACAACAAAAACTTGCTTTGAATGACATAAAGAATGTAAAACAGCAAAGTTTTAAAAAGATTTCTAATTTGTATGAAGGAGAAAAAACTGTGGAAGGCACTAAATCTGCCTTTTTAAAACCAAAAGATTCTACAGACCTTACAAAATCAACCAACTCACATGTTCAGTGTCCGGTAAAGAAGAAAATTGGAAAAGCAAGGAAAAAAGTTTTCAGCGAACAGATAAAGGCTGATAAAATCAAGAATGAGCAGAAAATTTTAGTCGGTGAGAACGCCAATAATATCAATAATTTTCCAAGTATTTGTAAAGAGTCAGTCATTGAAAAGCAAGGCTTGTTGGAAAACTCAACGATTGAAAGTGGTAAGAAGAATTTTCAGAAGAGGAAAAATAAAAGAGAACGTAAAGTACGTAAAGGAAAGTTGTTTGTAAAGAACTCAAATTCAACTGGTAGTCAACATACAATAATTACCCTCAGACAGAGTCATGGTGAAAGTAAACCAAGAGAAAAGATTGTGAAACAAAGTCCCAGTGAAAGCCAGCCCAAAATAAAAGCAGTGAAATTCAATGAAACTCTGACACAGACAAATGCTCTCAAATCTGTGAATTTCTCTAACAATTGGAAAATGTTACAAGAGGTAAGTGCAAATAGCCCTCCATTCAGGGAAAACTATAAAACGTTATTAAAAAAACTATATTGAAATTAAGAACCTTTTATTTAAAAAGAAAAGCCCATGTTATCCTATAAAATACTTTTTTCTTTGCATAAAGCGTTTCAGAATTAAGAGTGTTTCATTATGCAATAAAACTAAATGTCCTTGATAGAATTAGATCAGATAGTCTCTTCTGTATCCTTAGAATTTCTGGGGATCTTTGAGGTGAATGTTTGTGTCATTTTAATGTGATCAACAGATTCCACACTTATGCATATATGTATACAGGTATACATGGTATTTTAATGAGGTTTTTTTTCTACTAATAATTTTACATTCTAGAGTTGATGATTTTGTTTAGTTAATAAGTTTGGTCAATGTATATTTTTTGCCAATACTACAGTGTAATTAAAAGACGTCCATGTATAGTAGACCAAGCAAATGTCAGTAATACTTATAAATGTGACAGTGCGAATGCTTTTTACCTTCATTCCTTTATTTACATGTATATGCGCTTATGGGTTATCCAGAACAACTCGAGATTCAGGTCTATTTAGAAACTTGTCTCTGAGAATTTATCTAGAACATGAGATGATTTATCGGCTTTAATTTAATTTTCTGTTAATAATTCTAGATTCTAGAGTTGCTGATTTCTTAAAGTTAATATATTTGGTAAATTTATGTTTTTGTTCAGCATATTTTTTTAGTTTATCTTTAATATTATTGTCCATGTCTTTTAGATTCTCAGCAAGGAAAAGAAGAAGCCAGCATTTCATCACAGGAAGAGGTTAAAGGAAAAGCGTGCAGCAGAAAAGCCAGAAGTTAGCACAGAGAAAGTTGAGCAGAGGTTAAAGTTGATATTGTTTTTCTTTCATATAAACACTGTACCCGGAATAGGTTTGATCCCCCCTGTGGACCTTAGGTATATAAGGGAAGTTTTCCGGTGGCTGCGGAGATCGCAGGGTTGTTTTTACGAGGTTTCTTCCCGGTTTTCCACCATACACTGGCAATGCAAATTATTAAGATTAGTAAGTCATCCTATAGGTGAATTACTCTTGAGTACTACGACGTTAAACACCAATCAAACAAACAAACAATCTTTTACATATAAAGTGCATAATAGAAACATGTTAGTAAGCTTACAGATAAACAGAAATGTAACTTTGCACTTGCCAGCTTGACCAAGACAACCACAAATTCACCAGGGCTTTCTGATGTGTTATTTCCCCCAGCTAGACAGCTAATTGCTCAGCCGAATTTTGTAAAACTTCACAGTACACACATGTCTGTCATGAATAAGTTTGAATTTCAGGCTAGTTGGGTCAAGTTCATTGTAGCTATGTTTAGAAAAAGTTAGAACCATTACTAGCGATTTTGTTCCTGGGCTGGTTTTTACCAAACTTCATATGTGTGTATTATGAAAATGTTTGAAATTCAGTGTTTGGGGATAGCGGTCATTTTAGCTATTTTTGGAAAAGTTTGTCGCCACCGATTTCGTCCCTGGACTGATTTGCTTGCAACATCATGTATGATAAACACAAAAATGTTCTAATTTCTGTGTCATGGGGTCAATGACAAAGTCACTATAGCTACTTTTTGGTAAAGTTTGTCACCACACTGTCAAACAACGGGCTGAAGTTAATACGCTTTGCGGTATTAATCTAATGCCTACAGTAGGGTTATGAAATAAGGACAAAACATGTATATATAGTTAACACAGTTGACGGGATGACAGAAGTATAAACATTGCATTGCATTTCACCAATACTACTGTTTCAATTTTGACGTGTACACCCTTATTTATTCCCTAACGTTTTGTTTGTTCACCAGCCCTACAATATGGTTTGATGATGTTGATGACATTTTGATCGAAACGTTGAAGAATGCGGACTTAAAGCCAGTAACGTCAGATGGGAAATCAACTGTCAACCCATCAGACGACAGACTTGTAAAGCCTGGCTCTTTTGAGGGGTAGGAAATAAATGTTTTATTTAATTTCTAAGTAGTGATAAGGATAAGTTATCTGATTTTTAGTTAGTACCCTTAATGTTATCCTCAGCATTTTGACCGTAAGGCCACAAGTTATAAGCAACTTATGTAATTTATCAATGTGAACTTGGAACTAAAATTTATTCAGATAGTGTCAAGTCTGAATTTGAAATTTCAACATTGTTTTTTCTCCACTTTTAAGTCTCTGCATAACATGTAGTTTGTTAAGAGGTAAAGGGGTCGATTTTGTTGAACATTTAGGGTAGTAAGTTAAAAGTAATAGAACTTTCATGGTCATATATTAATGTAGCGTCTTATAGATTTATAGTTCATTGATTTATAGAATGGCCTGTTTAAAGTCTCAAGATGACTAGTTTTCCTTGATACTGATCTTGTAAATGACTACACAGGATAGTTCTGTGTTTACAAAGAAACCTTAATCACATACGCACCCAAAATTAGCGGGTTTTTTTAAACAACTTCTGATTGCATCAATTATAATTTTTGAAGTTATTTCCAATGTGAAATAAAAAAATATCTAATGGATACAAGGCTCGTACAAGCCAGGAGATATCCTGCCATAATTGGAATTCAACGTAAAGGGGGCCGGCCATTTTTCCTCATATGTATCAACAAAGCCTAAGGTCCTGCTCGCTGCGGTGAATTTATGTAACATGCCAACATTTTGAATCCTCTAAGTAAGTGATGGGGCTAATAACCGTTGACTTGGGAGAGACTTTGGTACATTGTACATCAAAGAGTTGCCCAGATTTGTCAGCAAATTGACACACCTTCAATTAAAAATTCTAGCAGAACTGTTCATTTTCAGTCTATTATTCTAGAATTTTCACCGAACCTAAAAAGCTGGGCGTGGCATTAACGGAAAGCTTTAACTTTCACCTCTCAAGAAAAATAATTATTAATCATGTGATAACACCAAATGCATAATTTTGGGGGTGTGTTTGTGTATTTTGAAAACCAATCACATTGAAAAGATTTTTTAAATACATTAACTGGTATTTTATATCTCAGTAAACACCATCAGATATCCTCTATTATCTTCTTTTTTTCACAGTGTGACCAAAGCTGTAGCAATTGACTGTGAAATGGTAGGAGTAGGTGAGAGTGGAAAGGACAGTGTTCTCGCTCGAGTCTCTATCGTCAATCATTTCGGGAGGTGTGTCTATGATAAATATGTCAAGCCTAGAGAACCTGTGACAGACTACAGGACACATGTCAGTGGCATTCGACCAGAAGATTTAAAAAAAGGTTTGTCATTAGCTATTATGTTACACCCATTAGTTTTTGAAAAGAACAAATTGCCTATAAATATGTAGAAAAATTGAGATTCACCTGTCTGTGTAGGCATTTTCGAACTAATTTTAGTCTGATGAGAGCTTAGAATAAAATGATAAAAGCTAAAAACTTGGATATTTTCTAGGTTAGATTTTATAAGAAACTGACTTAATTTTGGTTGAAAAGAAAGAACTCGAGTACAGCATTGAATATCATATTAGCAGTATACCAAGGACATGTTTATTTACAGGGGAAGATTTTATGGGTGTCCAGAAAGAAGTTAGTGAGATCTTCAAGAACAGATTACTGGTGGGGCATGCCATAGAAAATGATCTTAAGGTTGGTTTCAGTGTTGTGGAAAAGAAAGCTATCCATTTTATAAAGCCTTTTGTGTTAATGATCTTCTTAAATTCCCAATTTATATTAAATGCTTAATGGTTAATGGTACTCAAGGGCAGTCCAAACTCTCCAAACTTGAAACAGCAAAAAATCTTTTCGACAGTGTCAATCGGTGGTGGCGTTACTTTTTGAGTATTGGTCATTGTTTTTGTTGGGCCCTCTGGCTAAGGGCAGAATGTTTCAAGCTTATATTCATGCTATCATTCTTAGCACTGAAGGAACATTATCTTTCCAATAAAGCTTTATAGTTCTTGGCTGTGTTACTGTCACTTTGTAATGTTGATATACACCACGGTTATATTAGTACTCAATTAACACAGTGTTAGTGTTAAAAGCCAATCAATCTATCAGGAACCGCTTCGAGACTTAGTTGGTTGAGCATTGGACTACCGAGTCCCCTTCAATCTACCTGGAAAAGGTATATAAGGGAACGTGGAAGTTTCCGTTGGGCGGTGTGGTTTTTATGACTTTTTTACGTTTTTTCACCATACACAGGCAAAGCAAAGTCATCATATATGTGAAATACTCTTGAGTACGACATTAAACATCAATCAAATTAATAAATCAACCAATCGGTTTGTTTCCGGTGCTTCAACGTGGCCTGAAGGTGTTTTTTTTTACCGGTTCGGCCAGCATTTACAGTTGAATTAACCAATAGTACTTACACATCCATGTGAGTGAAATAATCCCTAGTTCACCAAACTGTATTTTCCTGTTTTAGGTTCTGTTTTTAGATCATCCGAGGAAAATGATTCGAGACACATCTCAATATAAACCGTTCAGAAAGCTCTTCTCTGGGAGAAAACCTTCGCTTAAAAAATTATCAGAAACGGTCCTCAGGGTCAAAGTTCAAGATGGTGAACATAATTCGGTAAGAGTTTATTTATTTGTTTTCCTATAAAACCAAACATTGTGGAGAATTAGGAGAATATTTGTGTTTAACAATTTGAATGGTTGAATCTCGAGAACTTATGTTACTTTTACTTATTTATATGTAGGAACGGAAAGTTACACGTGTATTGCGGGATCAAGGTAGTGTTTGTATGGTTTTGATCGAACATATGCACAATGAGCATGCTCTATCCCAAGTTTGATTGATTGATTGGGGTTTTACGCTGTATCGGTAGGTCATTTCACTTAAGACAGCTTATTCAGTTCTTTTAAACCCCACTGGCTTCAACATAAGCTAACCAAAACGGTTAAATGTCAATATCTGTTTCATATTCAGCTACATATCAATTACTATTTCATAAAAAAAGATGTTCAAATTTCATGTTAAAGTTGAAATGAATTGTAAATTCTTTTGGTACTGAAATTCAGTTACTTCTATTTTCATTTTCCAGGTACAAGATGCCCAAGCTGCCATGAGGTTATACACAATGTATAGACAACAGTGGGAGAAGGAAGTGAAACTGAAACATAGACCAAAATTCCAACCTTCCAAAAAGGAGAAAAAGACATCTTGATCAGATTTATTTCCATTATTATTATTATTGAATAATTATAATCATTGAAATTATAATACACCATATTACAATAGTTTTATTGTTAAAATTGTCAATACATTTGAAGGGAATTAGAAAAAAATGTTCTAACTGTTTGAATGTTTTTGGTTGGGATAGAACAAACCCTATCAAGTTTTATTACCGCCTGATTTTTGTAAAGTTTATGTACAACTGTTCTTTTCGTCTTGGTGAAATAAATAGATTCAATTCAAATTCTTATTTCATACTCCAGCGACACTCTTAAATCTGGAGTAACATTATGCTTCCAAATTAAAGCTTAGTGCTCGGCATTTATAATATATGAAGCCAAGAAACCAGGCAGACTGGTTGAGCTTAAAATATGGGTGAATATTAAGTTAAACACTGGGTAAAACAGGTGATCAATTCTATCCCCAGGTATGCCGTAAACTACTGTACCATTACAAATCCTCATTGTACAGAACTCAAAGTGGTGTTTACTTTAAACTATTGTAATATGACATCGAGAATGTTAAATAGACTTTCTTTTTGATGTAAGAAAACTCAGTCTGGGTTATCTTTTAAACAACTCTGCCCTGGAGTTTGATCATCAATGAAGGCAGGAAAATTTGTCTTAAAAATATTAATATAAGACATTGTTTTTCATCCATTGTTTGTTCAACGAATTCATTCATATAAATGAAGAAATAAACATAATTTTGTTTGTACTTTGTGCTTTTCTGTGGGTGTTTTATGGTTTATCATGGTGTTTGTTTGGCCTTTTATCTGTACTTTTAGACATTTCATAAAGTTAATGTTAATACTGGTAGAGTCAGGGTTTCCTTCAGGCTGTCCTATTCAAAATTGATTTTTTTGCAAAGTTCTGGGATATGTCTATCAATTTAAGAAGGATTTGCAATCAGGGATTCTAATTGTTTGAAATACGTTTTGTGTCATTTAGAAAGTGACCATAAAGCATATGTTTTGTTTCTGGGGACAACACTCTTGTCAAAGTCATCAGCTACCTAGCCTTTATTTCTACAGAAGGCCAGATAGCTTAGTTGTCTCAGTGTCTGACATGTACTGCTGGTGATACTGTGTCTGACTCTACAGGCCATTGGTTCGATTGCTGCAAACTTTTCTGATTTAGAATTACTCTAAGATAATTCTATCCCAAAGAAAGGAAAAACAACAGATTCTAAATATATGTATATGTTACCGAATATAACAACCCCAAAACAACCTGAATGTAATATTTAAAATTAGATAGTGAGCCGATGGCTAATTGTTTAATTCGTCAAAGTATCAGAAATGTATGGAGCAACCTGCATGCCATGGCCTGCGGCAATAATATAAAATACATGTTTGCATTACAACACAGTTTCAAAATACAACCCTATGATAATGGATTCAAAATTCTGCATTATTTTCTTATGCAACGCTTTATCTGTCACGATATGGTTTTCAAGCGAAATTCATTAAAGGGATGTAAGGCTGGAGGCTGCAGCGTTGTGAATAATACATGTATATGAAACTTGATAGCCTGGAATCCATCCTATTTTATGTTCTGTTGGAATCTCAACTTTTAAAGGCACTAGAATATGTTGGGAATTGTCTCCCTTAAAATTTGTGATGGTGTCAGTTATCCCCCCTTTCAATTGGGCTACGATAGCAGACGAAAGATGTCAATCCTGTCTGAAAAAAGTTCACATCAACAACCTTGAAGTTGACCACAGTAACATTGCCATTAACACAACTAAATGGACCATAGGACATGCAGGATAAAGCAATCCCCGAAAGAGATTGTGTATGTCATTTTTCATACCTAAATTCCTTTGTTGTTGTTGTTCCTACACGTTAGAAAGCTTCAGGTCGTTATGTCAGGTCGTTATGTCTAGTCATATCTTATATTAAATCAGACATCAATATAAAATGTCATACTTAGCACTGGAGAAACATTATCTTTCCAACAGCAGAAACATTAAAGTGGCTACATGTACACATTTTACAGTCGTGTAAAGAGTCGCTGTATACTATAATTGGAATACCCTTGAGCACGGCGCACAGAATTGGAAATCACATAATTGTAAAAATTAAAAACGATAAGTGAAAAAAAAAAAAGTTCAGCACTGTTCTTTATTGTGTAGTAGACAAATAATGCTACAGATCTCTGCATCTACCCATCCCTCAGCCTATCCCTAATGTTTGTTTGATTGGTGTTTTATGCCAGATTATTTTTTCCATAAGACAGTGCACCAGCCCAATAGGTGAAGGAAACCACCCTTAGCAACAATGGCAACAGAGAAAGATGTCTCAGGACACAAACAGATCAGCTTCCAGTTGCCCCTTAGATCAGAGAGAACCAGGGCACAAGACGGTCTCTTCCCAATCAACAGCCCTCATCCTCATTTATCAGACCTTGATATTACATATCATGGTCTGATGGAGCCTTATATCAGTTTCGTCTAGCTGCTCCCATCATCCAAGAAAAGGTGGCTGACAATCTTTCTACCACTTTCCACGGGGTCCATGGGATCCATGGGAGAGGCTTTACGTCAGAAAGTAATGATTCCTCAACTCTGCACCGTTTGGGCTGGGCACAACGTTTTGAATCCCAACCCCAGGCCATTCAGCATGCCTAACAAACTCTGTCTCGTAGGCTGTCTTTCTCAACACAATATCCTTAGAAACATGTAAATCCCCAAAGTGGAGAATGTTTTGTTAGTGTGTGATGTGCATGTATTCTAGACTAGTAATGTTGAGGAAAACATGGCTGACGGGTAGAATTTGTTAAGCAGGGAACTGGCATACTGGTGTACACCCCTCATGCAGTCATGGTGCAGAGGTGAGGAAATTTTACTTCTTAAAACCTCCTCATAAAATGAACTCCTGAGACATAAAATAGCAGATAGGAAGCTTGTTGGCAATTTTTCTTGAGTGACAAATGCAACTATGTGATACCTGGATGATGTGCCATCAGACTGTATATATATCTGTTTGATTAGACAGTCAATGTCAATACAGTCAATGCAAATTTGATATGGAAAATAATTAAAATGAGAGCTTTGTGAATTCCTCAGCCAAGGGTCTGAAACTATCTGGACTAGTCCCTGATGTTTTTCTTCCATCTATGTTATTTCATCAGTATTATGTTTGTGGCCTATATACATGTATACTCTTGTTTGACCTAGAAAGGTGTTCTTAATCTATTCAGTTTGATAATATACATACAGGTACCTATACTGTATTTTAACATCAGTGTTCTTTATTTATCTAAACTAGATGTGTGAAGTGGAATAAGTTTTATAGATAAGAGGATATGACACTACTGTCTAATGGTGGTACATGTAAGCTCTGAGGTCTGTGGAGTGGTGAATATCACCTCATACTCATTCAGGTAAATGTAAGTTTTGTAGAACTTACAGTAGTACATGTAATCAAAAGTAAGTGTGGGTTGCGCAAAATAATAAGATAGCATGGCTTGATTAATGTTAGTGGTGAAAATTTATTATAAATGTTCATAGATCTGCACATACACTGTGGTATTGAAATTCTATCTAGCTCTTTGAACGGTGCAACATGCAACTCGGCAGCTATAACTTTATGTTTCTAACGAATCTCCCCAAGATATGTCAAAATTAATACATGTACAAGTACCACAATTAATTTAACATTGCCGTAAGCTTTCTGTGCCCAGGAGCTCTTAGCTTAAGGACATCAGTGGGCTGATTTTTAAAAAACAATTAAACAAAGAAACAAACTTAATGCAACATGTTTTAGAATTTTAGAATCAGTAGGTCCTGTAAACTTAAAAACTCGTAATATTTGTATTTTGTTTCTCTTTTACATGATTTATCACTTATCCGTGAATTTAATTTCTGTTTCAGTACATGTAGACCACATACCTCACAGCATTGTACGTACTTTAGAGAATAGATGGCACCTGTTCAGACCATTTTCAGCTTCTTATATCTTTGGCAGTGAATTGGGAGCTAAGCCAGCAGTTATGGCTCTTTCTCGATGCTACATTTACAAACAGCAACACATTTTTCTCAAAGTGTCTATTGTATACAGTTCATTCCAGAATATTAAGCCTTTGACATTTTCTAGAAGTTACCTTTCGTGTAGGAATTTTAATCGGATACTTTTAAATTCAGGAAATTGTCAACAACTTGCATTGTCCAGGATACTGTTTAGACCTAAGCAATTTAGCAGAAATCAGATAACAGCATTTTCTGCAAGAGTTTCCACCTCAGTTTCAGCAAACATGGCCTCAAAACACAAACAAGTTGAAAATGAAGCTGTAGAGATATTCCAATCAGCTGTGGAGTCAGTCCTTCCAAGACATATGATTGACACAGCCTTGACCTTTGACCCAAGTGAAAATGACCTGGAAGTCGAAGGTCGTCACTATAAAGTAGACGGGAATGTGTTTGTGGTAGGGTTTGGGAAAGCTGTATTAGGAATGGCCCGGGCAGTGGAAGACAAATTGTCTGATCATTTGGTGAAAGGAATTCTAAGTATCCCAGTAGGAATGCAGCAGTGTTTCAGACAGGCTGGAAAAAGGTATTTCATGAAAATTAGAGAGATAACTTTTTTCCTGCCTAAATCACGATTTTATAAGGAAACCATCAACTTGCAGCGAGCGTATCGTGCACCCATTCACAGGTGGCCACTTTTTAAGCTTGTTTTCTATTCTTTTCTTTTCCTCATTAAACTAAACATCTAAATAATGGATTACAATGGCCTTGAACAATTTGGATTGTACAGTGCATTCCCTACCAGATCACAATAACTTTAACACAGTTGTTTCTTTCTCACTTAGCACTAAAGTATAAGACCTAAACAAAATTGTTTATCATCTAATGGCCCAAAATAAGAGGCTAGGTAGGCATGAAGTGATTCTGTGTGCTCAGTAACTAAGAAGAAATTAATATTCTTTGGAATTAAATTTGATAATTTTAGCGAAAACATTGATTATTGATGCCTGGCAAAGGGTAATTTCTGAACATCTTTCATGCAGCCTTAATGAAAACCTTGAAACTTTTACTTTTGCTCGTCATTTAATGACTGCAGTCATAAAAAGCTTGACATGTTTATTTCTGTTTCAGTGATCTGTTGTTAAGTGAGACAACTAAACTGAGTGTGATTGAGGGAGCTGCTAACAATCTGCCTGATGCTTCAGCTCTTGAAGCTGCTAAATCCATCCATAGAATGGTGGCAGGCCTCAAAGATTCTCACCTGCTAATTGTCCTTATATCAGGTAAGTCGTCTTACATCACACGGTGGGATGTCTGTACTATCTTATCTATTTCCCAGTGAGACATCCATAGAATGGTGGCAGGCCTCAAAGATTCTCACCTGCTAATTGTCCTTATATCAGG
>JAVFBZ010154834.1:28899-39524 GCA_032466195.1 Katharina tunicata
TTATTTTTCTCAGTATTCTAAGGAGTCATCATCCTAACCAGCATGACAGCTATGTTCATAAATCAGTGGATAAATACTGTTTGACAAGCAGGAATGGCCACTTTTCACTATCCAATCCTAATCCTCTATTAGCCGTTTCTAGTCTAAATTTCCATACAAACTTTTATTGGCTCCCAATAAAGTTATTTCAGAGAGAGCCATTTAAATGACAAACTACCACAATAGCAACTGCAGCCCAAAACTTAGTGATAGCTGCTAAAATATTAAGTACATGTCACATTACTTTTATATTATACATGAGACAGGCTTTCAAAGTGAATCATGGCATCTGTATTAGTTACAAATGTTCTTGATCGTATAAAGGTACATGTAGCCACAGGTATGTGAAGCAATAACAGAAATAAGGACAAAAGAAGATATCTGATTATACTAATTGGTAATTATTATGCCATCATAAGTTTTATATATGGTTCAACTTACTTCATGTATATACATGTATGTTTAACTGATTATGGCATAATACATCTACATTGTTACATAATATAATAATTTATATCAATAAACAATACTCATGATACTGCATTTGTTTTATTTAGATGGTCATAGCGTTTATTCAGAGGCATATCGATCACACAAAACGATTTTCTTTCAAATTTTATTTTCGATTTATTGAACATGATTGTGAAGATATACATGTATCCGTGAGTGAAAAAGTTGTATTTCACTATCTTTTCAATGCAAGTTCTTATAACCCTTTGGCTGGGCGGAAACTATATTCAGCAGCTGTGTTATAGGAGTGAAACGCAAAAGTAAAATTAGAAGACAGTTATTGTGTGTGAGTTGGCTTTGACCATGAATTTCAATATCGTAGGCTACATACGATACCATATTTACAGTATCTGTGTACATTTATAAGCTTAGTTATTGCTTTAATTCCAGTGCTGTTATGTTGGCAAGTTATCTACCTAGGAGTTATCATTTGTAATTATTTTATGTTGGCAAGTTATCTACCTAGGAGTTATCATTTGTAATTATCTACGTGCCTGGCTTCATGAACATATCACAAATCCGCTCTCCATAAACTCGCCAAGCAATGTGAAGACAAACTATATTTACAAGGAAGCAGACAACAAGAACCAGAAGAAATTTTCCCTGAAAATCGAAAGAAGAAAACGAACAGCTGCGTCCAGTCAAATCACATAGCTGTTGAAAATGACTCAGCAGTAGTTGAAAAGTAGAACTAAAATTTAAAGCTGGTATAAGGCTTGGAAAAGATTCGTCCAAATTCTCTGCATCATTCATAACCCGAAAAATTGACACAAAACGGACAAGAAAATAGCTGTTGTTGTTGTTGCCGATGATAACATTTCTGTCACACTTTCTGAAGGTCAAGGTCATTTAGGTGTTAATGTTTTTTTCTGTTATGACATTTTTTTAATTTATAAGAGAATTTTTTAAATGTTACAAGAAAAACGTGTCTAGAAGTGGAATAAATTCCAATTTTCATTTTGAAAAAAATAAAAAATTTAAGATAAACACTCGTACATTTATTGCGTTTGTATACATTCGCTGAATAATGATATTGTTCGCTAAATATTTAATTGAATATAAATATGTTTTCCCTTTGCAATAAGGGGTTATACTTCCAATCACCACACGAAAAACGCATTGGTATCATACAAAAGGAGATTTAACTGACATGTTCACAATAAATGTACGAGTCTCCGCTCATTCTCAGGCAATTAAAAAAAAAATGCGTCCCCCATCCATGCTCGGTGGAAAATCAACAGAGATGAAATTAACCGGCGATGTTCTACGGAATTTCAAAGTTGCCAAAGTTTTTAGAGAAAATACAGACAGAATCAATAAATTAGACTTTTCTGCAAATGGAGAGACTTTAATATCTAGTAGCGATGACGATTCAATCGTTATTTACGATTGCCAAAGTGGAACGTAAGTGCAACAACAACACAAGCCTCATAACGATAAATGACGGCCAAAATATCTAGATTGAATCCAGTTATTCACTGCAGTGTAATCTTTAAGATTAAAATGATAGTAAACGATACGACACTGAGACTAAATCTATTTTATTTTGATTATGTGTGCATTGTTTTTCTTAAGATAATCTGAACTCCCTTGTCATCTGATGGGGGAATCAATGTTCATTATGCTTACCTGCTGATTGTTGTAAAAGACAGACTAAGACTAAGTCAAAATGAGTGCAGGCTCGAAATAATATAATCATCAGAATGAAACAAACAAATTGCTAACGGTACTTAAGAGACATGTGTCAGTGCTTCCCATATAGACAGATTGGATTAAGTCTCTACCTGAATGAAAAGTCACGGTCGTATAGCCATGCACCTCTGTAGTTCTGTAGGCAAGAGCGCTGGCCCTGCTAGCATGTAACATTTTCTTTCTCTACTTCATTAAAACTATATATATATATATATATATTTAATCACAATCAAGTAAGATGGGTTAAATTCACCCACTCAGATCCACACCAAAGCTCAAACCCTTGTCACATGATGTGATCCAGACAACAACTTTCCAGCGTACTCCAAGGTGCTCAGCTATTTCTTGAGTTATTCTTTGTCTGTTAAAAATTAACATCACAGATCTACCCATCAGGTTTTTTGTAAATCTGTGTAAAACAGTCAATGTCAGTCCAACTTAGGTATTACAAAATTAGATGTTTGTCTATCATACATGTGCAAAACCAGGTTTCTAAACAGATTAGCATACTTTTAATTGTCAGTATGTGTTCTGTGTCCTGGTGCTCTCAGAGTTTAAACCAACACTAGCTGAAAGCCTCATTTTATGAGAGGGTTATCATGACGTTATAGCCGAAATATTTTGAGATAATTACATGATCTACTTTTGTATTAAACTGTTTTATTCGGTTTTGGGTCAACTGTAGTATCAACCGCAATCTACCTGCGCGGCTGCCTATAACAGCAAGCATTATGCTCCCTGCTCAGCTGTAAGCATACATATTTTAGTTTGTGTTCACTTAACACTAAACGCTGTATTATTTTACACTGATATAAAGTGTTATTGTATAAGGCTATGTCCAAAATCTTTAACTGGGAAAATTCCATTGGGGTGCGGGAGCTAAATTCTTGTTACATAGTACATTTATACTTGTTTATATTCAATATCATGGTTTTTGATTGTGGTAATAAAGTAATTGTTTTATGTTGACCAGGCCAAAGAGAACGCTTAACAGTAAAAAATATGGTGTTGATCTGATCTGCTATACACATGCTCCAAACACAGCTTTACACAGTTCAACAAAAGTAGATGGTAAGTTGAGGTCAGGGGTCAAATTGCTAAAATTTGTTGTTCTATATTTACATGTACATGTATGCAGTCTTGTTCTGCAGCCAATTTACAGCTGATTTAAACTAACAGTACATAGGCCTCTCTGGCACACAATTTAAAAACCTTGTCTCCAGCTGAAATGAAGGTATTTTGTTCTGGTGTTGTTGAACTTAAGATTTGAACACTCTATTAGGGGTTCCTCAAGTTGTGTGGTCGCTCGTTCTGGCTCATTTGGTTTGGAGTCCCCTTCCTTGTGCCCGAACTAAAATTGAACCCCTGTGGTCGTTAGGTATATAAATGAAGTATTCCGGTGCCTGCGGAGATCGTGTGGATTTTTTTTTTTCAATGAGGTATCTCCCAGGATTTCACCATACACTAGCTATGTTAAGTTGTCGTATAAGTGGAAAATCTTTGAGTAGATGTTAAACACCAATTAGAGAAATAAACAAAGCTTGGACAAGTGGTTGGTGGTAGGTTCCTGTTGCTCAGATACTGTCCTGGGCAACTCCCTTGGCTACATTAGGAACATGCATATCAATCAAATTCATGGGTATACAGATTCTACGGTACTCTCAATAGGGCAGCTCATTAGCTTGTAAGTTAACCATACAATTTTATCAGTATAACCTACACTGTAAGAAGAAAAGCGCAAATAACAATTAATCAAACAAGCAAGTAAATCCTGTCAGCCTTAGTAAAGATGAAGAATTTTTTATTTTATTTAATGATGTTATTTATCATAAAATGGTCTGTAGTATAGAAATAGTATTGAAGTTACATAATTGTTTCAATGTTTCTAATTCTTCAAGTTGCACAATGTCTGTTTGTTTTGTTTTTTTGCTTAGACACGATAAGATATTTATCATTACACGACAACAAGTACATCAGATACTTCTCTGGTCACACAAAAAAGTAAGTATATTTAATTTCACAGAAAAACGATTTTGATTAATTAGCATAAACCTTCGGAGGGTTGAACTTGTTGGGCCTACTGTTCTTGGGACATTGAAATATATGTTTCAACCAGTTCTTCAGTTCATGTACTTACATTTTATTTTATTTCAAGTTGTCCTTTGAATCCTCACCTTGTGTACACTAAATTTGACAAAATTTATTTATTTAATATTTTTCTCCTGCATACCTGTTCTATTCCCTCTGTGGACCTTATGTATACAACTTTTCTGGTCGCTGCAGAGTTCGCGGGGTGGTTTTTACGAGGTTTCTTCCTGGTTTTTCACTAAACACGGGCAATGCAAAGTCATCATATAGGTGGAATACTATTGAGTAGTATGAGTACGACACCAATCAAGTAAATAAATAACAATCTCATGCAATGCATACCCCAAAAACTGAGTGTTCATTTAACTTACCTTTGGTTTCCAGGGTAGTCACATTGACTATGTCACCCATCAACGACACATTCCTCTCTGGATCTCTTGATAAAACCATTCGTCTTTGGGATCTCAAGTCACAAAATTGTCAGGTATGATGTTTTTTCTGATGATGTTAACCTTATACTGACTTAATATGACCACTGTTTAAATTAAGACACAGAAATAGCTTTTTCAACTGAATATGCAATATAGATTTTTTTTTAAGTTTTAAAAATTCAATTTGAAGCTACATGTATAAGTTTGAGTTACAAAAGCTTTGACTCACATGAGAATATATGCTGCTGACAATATCATATTTCCGAATCCGCTGTGAAAATGTTGTCAAAAGGAGAAATGACTAATGCCTGGCTTAACTGTGTCTAGGTATTTAGGCGACAAACCTCTTCTGCACCTAGGGCCGTGCCATGGCTCTGTGGTTGAGCATTGGACTATGGAGCCCCCTTCACTGGACACGGAATATGTTCGATCTCCCCTAGTGGACCTTAGGTATACTAGGGAAATTTTCCGGTGGCTATAGAGTTGTGGGGTGGTTTCTTCCCGGTTTTACACCATACACCGGCAACGCAAACTTGAAGTCGTCATATAGGTGAAATACTCTCGAGTCTGACGTTAAACAGCAGTCAAACGAACAAACAATCTTCTGCACCTGGATTACCTATAAACTTGTAAACATTCCCTTATCCACACAGTCTCCCCGTCTGACAGACACAAAAACATGGAAATAAATGTTTTGAATTTTCAAAACTACTTCACATGTTGATTGGCAATGCATCGACCACCAATCGCTGTCGTGTAAGTTAAAAATCTTGAGTAAGATGTGGAAGGATTCATTAGTCAATTTGCAAAAAAAGTTTTCTAAAGCTAGTGATGATGTTGGTTTTCCTCGAAGACTTCCGCTGACTAGTCTCTTCAAGTAATAAAACAGATTAATGAAGGGAATTAATGGTTTTATTTCCAGGGTTTAATGCACCTGCCAGGTCGACCTGTTGCCGGCTTTGATCCAGAAGGATTGATTTTTGCTGCTGGTATTAATTCTGAGAGTGTCAAGTTATATGATCTGAGGTCCTTTGATAAGGTATGGCTCTTCTGAAGTTCTGATGCTCTTTGTTTTAATCATAATTTGGAAAAGTTCTTTGTAGATATTAGTCTTACAATTATTGTGATAAAAAAAAAGTAAAAAACACAAGAAAGGTACGTGAAATATATTTTGATTAATAATTTTTTCGCACATGTAGGTTAAGAATCTTCACCTTTGGTACCTTCGGAGGTAATAGGCATCAGGAAGCTGATTTTGTTTTAGTGGTGTTCTGATATGCGTGATAGGGCTGACAGCAGCAGCCTCAGAGATAATGTAATTAGGGTTTCAGCTCGAATTTTTATTATGGGCCTTAAGGTTATTATTGGAAAAAGGTTGAAGCGGCGCAAATCACTGAGACTCATTGACAACTGTACAGCTTTCCGTTTTATTTATTAATTTAACTTCTTGCAGTCAAAGAAGTTTGTGAATCTGTATTTCAACAAAGCATTCTTCAAGCCCTCAAATAAGTGTTTTTTGTATAGAATTTTTTTTGTGAAATTGGCTTTTCTGATATTTTTTGAAGGGGCCCAAATGGGGCCTATAGCTGAAACCCTGGTAATACTGCTTGAAAATTTACTTTAAATTCGACATTGCAACAAGTGACATTTAATGTGTATTTATTCTTATTTCCAGGGTCCTTTCACAACATTTAATTTACCCCAAGAGAAAGGATGTGAATGGACGGGTATGAAATTCAGCCCGGATGGAAAGTTTATTGTTATATCTACCAATGGTCAGGTGATCAGATTAATTGATGCTTTCCATGGAACTCCGGTACACTCCTTCAGTGTAAGTTTATTTGTTGTGTACATTTGGGAGATTTATTAATATATGTGTGATAATAATGAATAATATGAATGGCAAAGTTACTGGTTCTGTCTTGGAGAATTATTAGTATTTTTAAATGCTGATACATGTATAAACTAAACTTCTGTTACATCAACAGTAACTTGCCAAATCATAAAACTGCCATCAGAGTCCCTAAAATTAATTTGTTTATTTGTTTAGATCAAACAATAATTTATCAAATATATTTCTGAGGCAGTTTTTTTTTTTTTGTCCTCGTAACTTTTAATTTTCACATTTTTGTCGTCACATATGAAATCTTGTGTGCTGTGCGTGCATCAATTCCTCAATTCTAACATTAAACAAAATTGTGGTAAAGCACAAGTTTGGTAAAAATATTGTATGTGAGGGCTTCAATTAATAAAAAGCAACACTATTCTCAGGCTGATATTTTTTAGAAACTGTATGTAGCAAACAGACAAATTATACTTCTTATCAAAGTGCCTCATAAACTTATATTTACCTGTAAGATTTCTTTATTTCCCCCCATAATCCTTGTTGATTTTCTTTTTATATAATTCTTTATTCCACCAGGGATTTTTAAACAGTCGACAACTCCCCTTAGAAGCCTCATTTACTCCAGATTCCCAGTTTGTAATAACAGGTAAGCTTTCTCAAGTTTTCATTCATAGGTTTGAGGCATGTCACCAAATCAAAGAACTAAGTAGAATTTCTTGTTGACATAAATGAAATACTCTTTAGTAGAATGCAGGTGGCTGAGTGGGAGACACCTGTGCCCTGGAGCTCTTTGAGCTTATGGGCATCAGGAAACCGATTTGGTGTCCCATTTTCATTTTGTAAATAAATGCACTGTATCTTCTGTGGTGTCCATCAACCCATTGGACTGGCAGGCCGTCATATGAGTGAAATAGCCTTAAATACGGATTAAAACCCCAATCAAACAAACGAATATCAGTGGAACTATAAAAATAAAGTTAATAATTAAAATATTTAGAGCTCTGTGGTAAATTTGTTAGCATTATGGTAAGCTTATCAGTGTTTTTAGATGTGTTAAACTGTTTTCCCAGGATCATCAGATGGCAAAATGCATTGTTGGAGCACAAGTTCAGGAACAAAGATAGCCATGTTGAATTGTGACCACCCTGGTCCAGTACAGTGTGTTCAGTTTAACCCTCGCCTCATGATGCTCGCAACAGCCTGTACAAATATGGTCAGTATTTCCTATTAAAATTGCAGACTGCTTGTTCAGAAGCTATTCAGAAGCAGTCCATGTACCTGCCATGCACATTGCAATGTTGATCTAGGGCAAGGTTTCTATCAGTAATATGCACGGTTACGGGTGGATAGAGGAAGCTTCCTCTGCTTGTTACTCTTTGCACTAAGGGGCTCCAAGAAGCAGCTGTGCCATGCGGTCCTTCATGTGTCCTGTATTGTCTTTGTTTTTTGTTGGTGACGTCAAGTGTAGTATCTTTTAATCGTTTGGGCTCAAATCAGATATTTGCATGAATGATGTGACCTTTAGCACAACATAAAACCCAAATCAAAATAAACAAACGATTAAAGCATATTGTTTCAGATCCTACAATTTGTTGTGATTTGTCACCAAACACCAGCAATAACAATGCCCTCAAGTTTTGACAAAAGTTGATTGAAATATTTCCTTTAATGGTACGATGGGTATATATTTCATTAATCATACTGGGGTGAAATCACAGATTAAGATAAGGTTTTGTCTGTCACCACTTATTTTAGCAATCGATTATAGTAAAATATACATTGTATTAAAACTTCTCTCTTGTTTTTTTGCAGGCATTTTGGCTTCCATATATGGACGAATGATAAAGTCAGGACAGTAAATCAATTCTTCACCATATGCAGCCATTACCCTTTGTGTACATCTCAGCTAGTGATGATTAAATCAAAGAGATATCGCGGCTGTAGCAGTCCTTGGATAGTCTTTACTTGGATGAATTGTAGCCCTGAGATTTTACTTGACAGCAAACTTTTTAAAAACATTCCTTAAATGGAATTTTCTGTTTTGACAGCAAGTGATTTCTTAAGGAAGATTGTTAATTGCTCATGAAGTATGTGTGTTTTTGTACAGTTTATGGGTTGTTTGAGATGTTATCATAGAAATGAACACAGCTTAGCCATTCAACAACTTACCGAGGTACTATCAAGTTCACCTGTGATTGTACCGTACCAGTATGTACTATGCCACAACATCAATCAAGCAATTGACTGCTCTCTGTAAAGATAAGCTTAGAAAACGAGCACAAGACAAGGAAGCCACTGGTTAGTAGTACTGATACCATTAATGATACAGATTAAATCAGCCTGCTCTAATAAAGATTCTGACACCAGTAAAAAAAAAAAAAGGGTACACCGGCTACATTTGTATACATTTTTTTAAATGTAGAGAGAGAAAATTTTGCTTGCCTCCACTGGGATTTTAACTTGGGTCTCTGGCTAGCAGGGCGAGGCCTCCAACAAACTGAGCTACAAAGGCTCACGGTAGAACGACCGAATTTGTATCGAGGTAAAGGGTGCATACTTGTATATGTGTTCGTGCATACACACTCATTTATGACCATTTGA
Source organism: Katharina tunicata (assembly GCA_032466195.1). NCBI lineage: Eukaryota > Metazoa > Mollusca > Polyplacophora > Chitonida > Mopaliidae > Katharina > Katharina tunicata. The sequence goes on from JAVFBZ010154834.1 coordinate 38,107, forward strand.
GGAGTGATTTCTTTTTTTCAAGTAATCAATGAGGCTCAAAACGTAATGACTAGTAAAAGTGTATTAGTTGTTAACAGTCTTAGACTCTTGTTGTTGGTGAGTAAATGTTGAAGAAAAAGGCTCCTGCTGTAAGGTCTAGCAATGTGAGTTTTAAACTCTTCCCAAGGTAACTTGAGGTGGTTGGGAGTGGGAGCCTCCTGTGCCCTGATGCTCCGAACACTATGGGGCGTCAGGAAGCGGATTCGTCCTGGTGTCCTGTGTTTCATTCGGTAAATGTATCATGGTGTTTTCTAGCATTGTTTTGGGTGGTTTCCTCCACCAATTGGGCTGGAACACCATGTCATTAGTGAAATGACTAAATGAGTATGGCGTATAAACCCCAATCAAACACAAACAAACCCAATATGTACAAGTAGATGTATCTGTATATACTTAGACAAAAGTGTTTTTAGCGATCTTCTGCTATGTTTATCCTTTTTGTCTAACTCATATCAGACCAAAATCTTAAAATTATCAATTTAATCGCACCACCGAAATATGTAAAACAAATTTGTACATGTTGTCTCTGTCATAATTTCTTCCAAACTGATATATATAGGAGAAAAGCATCGCCAAAGTTTATATGACAGCCTAGAGAAAAAGTCCTCGTGCATATTCATAAAGATAACGAAACCTCCTGTCATATAAGTAGAAAACATAATGCCTATTATTTGATCAAATTTGTAATTAAATAATTTTTTTGTTTGCGTATTGATCTATGGTATTTTTATTTCTGCTGGCAGCAATTTTGTGTATTATATGTAATTAGATTTCATTAAGTGTTCATGTAGGTGTAAATAGCATTAGTTGTGAAACAATATATATGATTATAATCACTCATTTTTGTTGACCCCAATACCTATATCGCCAATATGTGGTTAAGTATATTATATGTATCATTTTATGAAGTTTCTTTGTAAAAACTATCACATTAAATTTAAACCTAAATTTTGTATGCCTTGTCAGCTTTTAGATGCCTCTGAAAGATGTTATCACATGAAAGAAAAGAGGCATCAGTAAGCATTTCCAAACAGGCGGCCCTCTTGCCAATGCAATATGTTTAGCGTTCATATTAATTTTGTTATACTTAGCAGTGGAGGAACATTATCTTTCTAGTAAAGCTAACACTTGAAGTGATTTCACATAATCTGGTTCTGTTAGTGTGCCTATTTACTGTTGGAATACACCGCCATCCTATAGATGAAATACCATTCAGCTTGAGCACGGCGTTAAATTACAAATCAGTTGATGATAACATGCGATTGTGTCCAGCTACGTCGAGGGTGATTTTCTTCACCCTGTTAGCTTGCACCGTGTGACATGAGTGTATAATCCAAACACTAGAGGTAAACTACTAAATCCTAGATAAGCAATCCTAC
>JAVFBZ010154835.1:0-18675 GCA_032466195.1 Katharina tunicata
GATTCTGTGATAGTGCATTATTCAGAACTTTTGACTGCGTATGTTTACTTTAAATGCATTCATTTTTTTATTTTTAACTTGGATGTAACTTTCATAATACATGTAATATGTACGTATGCATAGTTTTAGTATTATTAATCATTGTTCTTTATTATGTTTAATGTGTTTTTCATCCAACATCTGTCATTGATTTATTTTTGCATATTTCAGATTAATTATTTATTTTAAACAAAAATGTGTGTATTTATTTATGTTCTCTATGTGTCTCTAGCAGCGTTTTGAGTCACTTGTTATTTCTGTATAATCGTCTCCATCGTGATAATTTATGTACGTCTTATTTTTGTCTTACATGCCTAGTATGTTTTCACTGGGGTGAGCAAGTCGGTCATTATTACGTGGGTGGTTGAATTGACATACCTTCAAGCATTTCAGTAATGGCTAACATAATGTTTAGTCAAGAAGTATATTCAGGTCATGAACAGGCAAACGTTAAAGGAATCTGTTGGTGTGAGCAACTAGTTGTGCATGGTGTCGACGCGAATTACACAAGCAGTGCTAAACAACAGGCTGTGGGCGACAAAGCTTATCTTTGAGTCTGCCTCAATAACCTTACATGGAAAAACACTTGAGAACTCTCGAAACCTTTGCGTACAAATGTTTTGAGAGCAAACTTTGAAAACGCCAAAATCCTTGCGTGCAAATAAAGAAGCGACATGACAGGAAATTGTACTTTAGTGTCTGGAAGTCTCTTACATTCGCTTGTCTTTATAGAAGCCGACAGCTTGGCATGTATCTCAGGTGGATTTAACCTTCTTGTTTTGACGTTTTATATATCAGAAAGGCATATATCGATAACGAAATTGGTGACACGAATTGTTTTTTTTTTCATCTGATTCCTAATAGCATTATTTTGATGAAGATGGGCGGCGATTGCTGTTAATAAAGCTAGTATTTACTAATAAACAATCGGGCTTAGGGGAATCAGGACGAAACATCGTGTATGAAGGAATTCAAATGTGTTCAGTGTTAAATTCCCGTTAGTCAAAAGTCGTCTTATCGCCATAACAATTGTTAGGTGCTAGCACAAGTTATATGAAGCATGGTTCTGAATCTCAAGGCTAAATACCACTTGTCAACGACATTGCAATAACTCGCAAGCTCTGAATTACCTGAGATTTAAATATGGCTGTCGTCTGCTCACGTAAAGTAACCAAATGCTACCTATTAAAATCTGAACTTTTTGCTACCTATAATGACGTAGAAAAATAATTTATCAAAACATCCAGTTTGATTCTAAACATTTCGTAAATACACTCAAAATCAAAAGGAATATCACGAAACGGGACGAATAATGAAATATTGGCCATCAAGCTTAATTAGACAGTTCGAAATGAATATGGACAACAACAAAAAAAACTCCAACAGGTGGCACCTTTAAGACAGCTCTCACTCGTTGGCTGCTTAACATTGTGCTTTTAACATACCGCCAGTTAAACGGGCTGTTTAAGTTCGTTTTCTAATAAAGAACAGTATTACCACTAGTAAACTCGAAATGAGTATGTGTCTGACGGAAGATCCCAAAACACAGTACTCGCTACAGTGACCCGTGTCTCTTATGCAATCGCTGGTTCATTTCATGTAATCTTGATCTCGGGTCAGAAAGAACGTCAGTTTGATTTATTCTCGTGGAACAGGAGATTGAATTTATAAGCAAGCCGTGACGTTTGGTCCACTTGTATAAATCCAATATGGTATATGTATTATACGTTGTGAAATCGTAGTACATGTACATATATAAATAACCCCAAACGTAAAATAACACATGTGCGTGCCGTAATTTGTTAACGTCATCCCTGCTGAAATTACTTTTTTGGGGCATTCAGTAAAATCACATCATTATCGGGTATTTATTATCTCATGTACAATTTTAAGTACCTGTTAATTCGTTATTTTAATAAAACGTCAGGGCAACATATGCATTTTATACTTTAAGCTGGTTTAACCTTGTAATGTATTTGCATGTACCATCAGCAGCTAAGCAAGAAACCACATTAGGGTATTGACGATATAACTGCCTTTTGCATGTCACCAAACAGCCAGTTGCTAAGATCGACCTGTGTCCGCATTATCCTTCAATCGGGGTGGGCCAATTTGCACTGTCGGCAATCCTTAGCCATTCCTTAATATCTCTGGATTACATAAACATGCTTTGGCAACTTCTTGTAGATCAATATTTATCCCTTGAAGTACAATGACATACTTGTTGTTCGCAGTAATGATTTGTTGTGTAATTCTTCCCTCTCGTGAAAGTATATTTACATTTGGACTTACTTCCCAGATGTTAAGCCTTTATATATTAAATATCATGAGCCGAGAATTAACAAGGTCTGCTATTTGTTTAGAAATTGAGTTAATAATTCCAAACAATTACAAAGTTATCTAGGTGTAATTGTGGCACTTAAGCCTGCCGTCACAATAAGTTAGTTAATGCCAACAATCAGTATCAAATTGGAAAATTAGTGTTTGCCCAATGAACTGTTGAATTTTCAAAAGCGATTTTCTCCTTAACACAAAGAATGCACAGACCCGGATTATACTTGGTCGACGATATCGTAAAAAAGTACTGATACCTATTGCCAAAAGAAAAACACTAAACACTTGCCAAATAAGCTTACAAGGAAATCCACTTTAAGTCGCAGCTGTGGTTTATTTGAGAACCAATTCGGGAAAATAACTCAGATACCGCGAGCAAATAGCCAGGCTCTTAATCAGGAAATGAATTCCCAGGCGTCTTGCAACACTCTGGTTTGTTCACCAAAAGCTAATGCTATAAAACGGATTACATTAGCAGCTATGGCAAAGGATTTCTTAGTTCCAGGTATATTTACACATTACAGCATCCATAAAAGAAGACGTCATAGAAGCGATGACAAAAGAAAATATTTGTATATACAATTAATGTGCGAAACTTCTTTATTCGAAGTTGATGTTGACATTAAAAATATGAGAGCAACACATACACATTTAATGATCCAGCAGGTGTGATAGTTTGTCTCTATGTGCTGAACTTGTAGTGTTTACTTGTATAGTATCAATTCACAAAACAGGGACTTAACACAGATACTACAGCATACCACTTGGGGGTATTGTCAAATACCCATTTGGTCAAATGTATAGTTCCAACCGGATCCTACTTTCAGAAGTATCGCGGCACCATTGATCTGAAAACTAGGGCAATAGAGATTGAGTTGCAAGGAAGACTACCATATCTGTTCTAATAACAACTTTTATTTCTCTGGCTAAACGTACATTTTAAAAAGCGTATCGATGTTATCATTTAGGACATTCGTGATGGAGGGTTGTGTGTTGTAGCGAAATGGATTATTGGCTGTTTAATTAATTTGGGAGTTATATTTTAACCGGATATTCCACTTTCTGCTCCTATGCTCCTGTGACATTTGGAAATTAAAAATGGCATAAAGACAACGATATTTCACAAGGTTGAAACAGTGACTGCAATTTTCAATCTTTATAGACTCTGTCTGTTTCTTGACTGACGTCTAGCAACATACTCACTTTTATTTAGTACAGTAAAAGCGGACTAATTATTGCAATCTGCAGACAGCAAGTGTTGTATAGTTCTCTAGAAGTTTGCAAGTGGAAGTAGACTTCGCATAGTAATTTATCTTATCCCATTTTCAAGACAGGTTTAATATTATCTTGGAAGTGTAATTTTATATTTTTCGAAATTTCAAAATGTTTAAATTACTGGAGTGATTCGTTATTATTTCCTTGAGGTAACTATCCATCAGACCTCAAAAACATTTTGTTTGTTAACCTGCTGACATATTAGAACACAAAAATTACTCAAGGTCACCCTGAATAATATTCAATATAAGAAAATGTCGTTTAATATGTTAATAGCTTAGCCCAGGAAATATTGCTAATAAAGCTGTAGAGTTTGTTTGCGTTATCTACATGTATATGTTTTAACTGGGCTGCAGACGTATACGAATGACGTTTAGTGACAATTTAGCGAATTAAGCTTCACCCATTGTGAAACTATTTCACAAGTTTGTCTGGCCTAAATCCTTGAACTTAGTTGAATATTGCCATTTTTCTTTTTATTTTCATTTCATTTCCATACAAATGTTAATGTTCATACACTTTAAATTCTCCTAAAAGTACATTATAATATGAATTCGCTTATGTACCGATGTTACTATTATTGCTGTTAGTGAGTAATTTATGAGATCAGGCTTGGCGTCAGCCATGCTAACACATATAATTGTTCGAGTTTGAAACTGATCAACCAATGTGTCAAGAATGAGAAAGGTCGCCATCGATATGCCTATCCAGTTTGCAAATGCCTCGACAGTATGGGAGTAGAAAACTTTCTATCCGGTAGCCATTTCCAAATGCATTAATTGGTTTAATAAACAGTGTTAAACTGCCATGGATCTACTCCACTACACACACACACAGCCCTGTTACACGATTTGGCAAACTAACAGGATCCATGAGATTTCAAAATATGTTAGCCAGACAAAAATTTAAAAAATCTAAGAAATATGGGCATCAGAGCACATGTTTTGCACATATGCCGTTATGTACAGCATAGCACTGGGTATTTGTATGCAAATTTAAAGCTCCATGGTATATAAAATGTTAACATCAATGTAATGTGGATTTATATGTTAATTATATAAATAAATTGTGTATTTATTTGTTGCTTACGATCGGCCGCCCTTTATGCATCAATAAACTTTGAACTAACAAATCTGTACAAGGGCTGCTACGGTAAATTCGTTTTGTTCGGTGAACAAACCAGAGTGCTGTAAGCCTGGGAATTCATTTCCTGATTAACGGCTTGGGTAATTACTCGTGGGATCTGAGTTATTTTCCTGAATTAGTGAACTAAAGGAAGACGGAAGCTACCATATATATTTTCCTTTTTTTTTTAAACATGCTAACATTAATTCGCACTCTCTTGTATCCAAATTAATTAAGTTAGAAACACCCACCTTACCACTGTTGTTGACAGGATTGGTCTGCGATAAGGCTAATGCCAACGTGCGCTTCAGAGAAAAGCCAGTTTTCTTCTCTCTGTTCTTCTTAAAATATGTAAATCTTAAACAATGAATAGAAAAGGCTAATTTATTTTATGCCAACTGTCATGTGCTATTTAAAGTATACACATTGATAAAGGGGTGATCGTTTTATAGCAAACAAAATCCTATATTATTTAATGACCACGATGTTAACAACTGATTTTGCTAGTTTCCAAATATGTCAGGCAACTACTGAGGTAGTTTTACGGAAGTTTAGTATCCACTTCAGAACGTCTAGTATGCTGAGATGACACAACACATCTACACTATGCATAAATGGTTTTAGCATAATGATGCCATGACAATACATCACATAATTCAGACAGGCTCATTATGACTGACTTATGGCATGAGTTTAACGGTACAGCATGGCAATCACAACCAAATTATTTTATTTTTTCTAAATAATTTTTGGGGAATTTGTAAATTTATGGATTAAACTTACGTTGAAGAACTAAGTTTAGCTTGGTGGGCAAGGAAGCGAATAGTTGTTTGCAGTGTTATATCTGAAAGTGTCTGATTGACTTCCATGTCTTGTGTAATAAATGAGCGATTTCTTTGATGATAATTTCAAGGGTGAGACGAAATACTTTGCTCGTACGGAAATGCCAACAATATGCACTGATGACAATTTCCGACATAATTGCAAACCTCTAATTGCATCCGTCTACAGTGTATGCTTCTGGTCCCACATAACCCCCTCACCTCTGAATTCGCCAGGTCAAACACTAGCTCGAACTGTACGTGTGTTAATCTGCCAGCTACCAGCGAAGGGTTGACTTTTCTACGTTGTATCCAGTTTTATTCCCACACTAAAGATGGCCAATGTTCTTTAAATGGGAAAAATAGTCATATTGGCCTAACACAGGATAATAAACAATACAGAATAAACAACACCCTTGGCAATTAAGCACATACTTTTTACAGAGTTTTATTAATCCTAGCTCACTTTTATAGTTCTGATTTGCCATGCTGTGATTACCGTTCAAAGGAGGCATCCAAGAAAAGCACTCTTTTACTAAACGTTTAAATATGAATACTACAAAAGGCTCAAATATTCTTTTCCAAATTTAGAGTCATTGCTCACTCTGTAAACTATTCAGAAAACTCGAAACACCGTCATTAAGATTTCAAAGCAAATGTTATCTTCGAATTCATTACCAGAATTGCATTAAACTGATATGAACTTTAATGGACTTTCAAATACAGATGTCTGTCCGGATTGCTTCTGCTCTGGGGATACGGAGACTATTAGATTTGTTTGTTTGATTTGGGGTTTTACGCCATACTCAAAATTATTTCATTTAAATCACCGCGTGCCAGCCCAATCGGTGAAGGAAACCACGTTCAAAGATGCTGGCAACATCCAAGAGAGGACAAAACATTAACATATCATTAATAAAACAGGACACCACAACAAATCGCCATCCTGTGCACCTTAGCTCCAATACTTCGAAGGCACAGGAGGCTTCCTCCCACCTAACATTATATTAGATAACTATCTCCCTATTGTTGAAATAGTATTGTGCTCATATTAACTGTTATGAACCGTGGACTGACAGAACATTTGATTAATGAATTTTGTAGCTCTTTTGCGCGTTCTAACATTCCATGAATTGCTTTTGGAACTTACTAAATTGGTTATCCATATGCAAGCTACTGCCTGACAGAAAACGGCCCTTCACTGGAAACATAGATGGCGGTATATACGGTCTTTAGGAGTAATATTTATGAGTATGAGAGACATATGTTTACATTAGCTTGAACATATTCAGAACTCGTCCACTGAAAGCAGACAAGTGGTATGGGGTATATTGTCAAAATTTCAATAATCTGTCAAAGACATATGTACGATGATGCATCATCAATATGTTCATGCTGTCAAACATAGTCTGGTGTGATTCAAGATATATTTGTTATATGCGATATAAAGTTTGACATTCCGAGCATATGTCAAACATAAGTAGGGAAAATAGGCCAGCGTATTTATAAAACCAACGTATTCCTGATGGTAACTCGCACTATGTCCTTCTCCTACAACCAAACTCGTACATTAGGTTAGTCCTGAGTCTTCCAATTCCCAAACCCACGCCGACGAATATTAACCTCTAATCGTCCAGTGTATAGTGTTAGTACAGATATGTACTCAGTTGTATATATGGAATCTTTTTATATATATAAATAAAACTGTATTATGATATATAATTGAAATTTATATGATTTATGACATAATTATGTTTTGATCGATGTATTTGTATATCTACGATATAAGAAAGCATACTATGAGGTTAGAAAGCACATCGTTGTGCCGTTCGGAAAATAAACCGTTACTTGAGATTATCCGAGTTTTCGTCCTGATTTTTAGGCACAAACTCGGAGGTAATATATATAATATAACTCCTTTCCACTTATTTGCGTGTTTTGGTGTCGATATGCAACGAGTGTCATTACTAATATTCTTCCTCATGAAAACGCAAGAATAATTATAAATGCACGTCAAGCTACATCGTCTTATCCTTTATAAGGATATAGAATAACCATACACAATTCGATTCCTGTAACTAGTTTTAAATGTATTCTCCCTAAATTAGAATTTACTTTACTGTAACCATTTAAAACCAATTAAAACGTTTTTTTGCCTTTTGGGCAGGAGCATTTGCCCTCATCAAGTCCACTGGAATCATTTGTATGTGATTTGGAGGATGTGTAAAAGGGTTTTGGTTGCGTGTTGCCTTTGGTGTCATATACATGTAGGGATGTGCATTCCACTGGCCCGAGGAACCAGCTTCTAGAACCAACTTACCGTCATGCTGAATTAACCTTGAAAGTGAATATAATCCATGCCCTTTCATCTCTCCCTAATGACTAAATCCTTCCCGTATTTAAACACCTTCACGATATCTACACATATACGCAACAACTTCATCTATTATGTCATTCGTATAGTAAGGGCATATATAGATCAATCCTTGAGGAGAAATTGGTGTGTAGGCAGTACAGAACTGGAGAGTTTTGCGAAAGGCCACCCACACACTTAATAACGTGAAGGGTTTTTCCTTAGAATTAACCCTCGGACCGAGAGTCAGGTTTTATCATTTGCTACCACTCCTCCACAAAGAAGCTGAACTTGTTCCCTTTTGGGTAAGATTGGTTTCGGAGGTTAAACTACATAGAACCAATGCAAATAAGGCAAAATAATGTTAGACCAAATACTTTGAATGAACTAACTACAATGTATGTAATTTATGTAAAAGCTGTATTGTCATACCTTATCATTAAATATTTTTCTTCTATTTTCCTTATACTGGTGCTATTTTGTTCACCAATGTTTGGTTCAAATCATAACTAAGTCGATTGTGTGTCAATACCATATCAAATATCAATTCCAATTATATCTGAAATGAAATGTGTAATTACGAGCTTCGTGTAAAGGAATGACTTTACTGAATACCAGTGACTTTACATGATATAAGCTGCGTTAAGCAGATTGCATGAGTCGGTTTGGACGAGTCGGGAATAGGAAGTGCTGGGGGTTATTCATACTGATGATCTATAGTTCTGATACCGGTGTTCTTATCCGATAGGAATCTTTGCAAGTCAAAAGCAAATGCAATGCTTTCAAGACATAGATAAGATGAATATTCAAGCTTAATAGCTATAGAAAAAGAAACAAGGGATAATTATTAAAATACTATCGTTTAGAGCTTAGGGTTATAAATATTCATCCTAGCTGAAATGAGCTATAGAAAAAAACACAACGGATATTTATTGAAATATTATCGTTTAGATCTTAGGGTTTTAACTATTCATCCGTGTTCATATACATAATATCTAATCAGGACAGATCAGTTGATTTATGTCCAGTAAATGGAGCAGATTTATCTTCATATCCTTTTTATTATGACACTACTTAAAATGCTTTTGCTTAAAGTCATACACCCACCCAAATATTCTGTATTTTGGGTTTTCACATGAATAATATATATATATATATATTTGTTTTTAAAGTAAAAGTTACTCGTATTCCGTTGATTCTACCCCCAGATTTGCAGCTAAAAGCAGTTTAAAAGCTACAAAAACCCTGAAAATTCTGCCAGAATTTTGTAGCAGGAAATTTGACAATCTGCTGTCACATCTCAGGCACACTTTGATGTACCGATTTCACTCTGAGTCAACCGTGTTAGCACTCTTTCAAGGTTTACAATCTTGACTGGTTACAAACAAGGTTATTCGCCGCGGCTGGATCAAAGTCTTTGTAAGCAAATATGACCTAAAGTCGAATAACTGCTAGATTTATTCTGGTCCGAACACGCTTTGTACCTAATGAATATTTTTTTGTATTTTCACGTGACTTTTAATTTTTGAACAAACATCAAATCTTGTAAAAAATTAAGACAAACGGAATTAGGTGAAAAATCCAAATATTGGGTGTGTACGTTACTTTAAGTTTTCCTTGCTGTTACAACATTCATTGGATTGTGCGTCTTTTTACATGTTTACGCATGGGTTCAAACGCCTGATAATCATTGCTTTAAAACTAACCATTGGTGAAATTTTCAGAAATCAGACAAAACGGGTAATTCGCATTCTCAAATCAATGCATCGGACTACATACTTGAATGTGCAAATGCATTATTGCTAAATTATTAAGCAGTTGTAATCTCAACATTCCCGACACTGTCACACATCTCTAATGTCGACATCTGCGAAAGTCTTTATGCTGAAAAGTTGTGCCTGTCGTCCATTAAATAAGCATTACAAATATTGATTTAGAAACCTCAGGAATCTGCCCAAGTGTAAACCAATATTAACTTTGATATCGATGTCACAGGACAGAAACCCTACCAACTGATTGGATATTTAGAAGAACGAAACTATAAATTTACATGTGAAATATTCTACATGTGTTTGTTACTTCCAACCGAAAGATACAAAAAAAAAATATATAAATTGATCTGCTTGAACCTAGAGGAATATAATCAGCTTCTACCTCCTTTCATTTATTTTCTGTGTTTGTTTCTTTAGTGTCTAAAGCCATTTTGCAATTTACCAGTATGTTAATGGTTGACGCGAGCTAATACATTGCTGCCCACTAAATCAATGGGCGTCATGAAAAAGTTTTGTAACTTTGTCCTGTTTTTCGTCCTGTTAATGCACTGTGTCGTTAAGGATAGCTCCCTTCAGATATTTAGCTGGTTCGCCGTAGTATGAGTGAAATAACCTTAAGTATGACGTAAAACCTATAAAAAAGAGCAAAAAAACATGTTACTGTATCGACAATGCAATGCAATTGTTCTACAATGGAAACTGCTCTTTCCGTTGTCATTGTCAATCTAAGCAAAGCCAGCCATACATGGATAACTGGTATCTTTATTTCATTGCTCAGGTTGTTTAGATCTGATGCGAGCCGCTGGCGTTAATGGTGTGTAGCACTGGTTCTTCTAGCCGGATTCCCAATTGAAGTATGCACTTTTTTCGTCAGCCTATTTAAACCAGAATGCTAAATACAAATATATCCTAAGCCAAGTAGAAAAATGTAGGGATGCACAAACTAGATTTGGTATCATTTAAAACTTTTTTTTACAGTATATCAACCCACCACATCATTGTATGTGGCAATCATGTGAATGTTTCCATAGTTGGGTATACGTAATCATCCCAAAAAAAAAAAAAAAAACACAAAACTTTTGTTCATTTTTCTAATGCTGAGAGGGGCGAATTTTGGCCCATGCTAGTCGGATTCTCATTTCTGCGAAACTATTTCTTACTGCATACCATAAAAGCTGCATACATGTAAGTAACAAATTGGAAATGAGGCAAATCAAATGGGTAACCTATTCAACTGTTTAATAGTGATTAGAATTATAGCTCACTGGGAACGCCAACTCTCTAGTTACGTGGGCATATATTATTCGGGTTGTGTTTTGTCATGAGCTGATTGCTGAAGAAATAAGCTGTAGTTCTGAACAAAGTGAATGGTCGTGGTACACAATCTTATCACTAATGTTGGCAAAGAACACACATTTTGCACAACCATTTTCTTTGAAACATATTGCAGTTGCCACAATTCCGTATAAACCATGCTGAGAAACAGAAAAGATTTTAACAGATAATCCATATCGCGATACTGTAAATAGAAAATAGATCTCTTCTGACCTGACTGCCCTAGTGTACTTATCTTAGATTCACTGTGTGTTTTTTTTTTCTGGCGAGATGGTCAAATGGAAGACGTTTGCGATGGAGCTGAACAATTGACTTTTAGCTCCTGGTTCAGAATTACTATCGATTTACCATATATTTACTATTCAAGACTGAATTTCCAACAATTATATTTTTCTTTATAGTTTTGTGATTTGAAGTTTTCCTTGTCTACAAATACTTACGATTACTGTTGGCTGTAAAGAATTTGGATCCAGGTGAATGTACATTTCGTAAAATTGTTTTGATATTTTTTCTGTATTTGGTCAACTCGGTAATTGCGGAGGTTTGCTGAGTACTTTCTACTTGTCCAACTTGTACTTGTTAATACATCAGCATTAATGCCTCATGTGCTAAGGATGTCATGAACACAATACTCCAGCAATAGTTTAAGAGATCAATATAATATATGTAGGCCTATATTATATTATAACGGGCACTGTATCATTGTATTTGTTTGCATTTGGTCAAGCATCCCTTTGCGGGATGGATGATTTTTAATAATCAAAGACGATTTAGTTGAGCACCCGTGACTATTATGAAATTAAAGGTCACTGGCTGGTATCAATGTCAAATAATACTGAAATGAAAGAGGAACCCAGCGAGCTCCACAGAAAGAAGTTATTATCCCGATGTGCATGTACACGTACATGTACATGTCCAAACACATTATATAAACAAAATAAGAAAACCGCCCAAAAATTCCACTAAATATAATCTGGTGGCGGGCTTATTATAGTGCACATTCATACAAAAAATACACTAATCTTCATTACCCTTTACATGGGATATGGAGACCTTGATATCAGCTTTGCTACTTTTTGTGTTGTAAACATCATACAGAAAACGGCTGAGACCTTGCTAGAACGCTAAGTGGTTTCGGGTTATCATCCGATTATGTCTAGCCTTGTCAGTTCGTCGTATCAGACCCGAACGCCTGATGTAACTGTGAGCATTTTAGGCTTCAACATTTCACAGCCTGTAAGTCACGACAATATTAATGGTGAAGTGTGCAAAGTATTCAACTTGAGTTGCTTCTGGATGGCTCCGGTTTATAGATGACCCCATATGTTTATTCAATTGAGACAACCAGGAAGTGAGATAAAGTTTTGCATATCAAATAGTGTTTTTAGAAAAAATCTTTCAATACAATAAAGTATGTGGAATTTCAGATCCAGGCTGGAAAAATAAAGTTTAAATGTAATTGCACGACTGCTTCATTGGTTTATTGTGTTCAGTTAATGGATTAGATGATTCTATAAGAACGTGTAGGCTTTCTTGCTGATGCTAATGTACTTTTAGCTCTGTCCAAATAATAAACCGCTCTACACATCATCACATGAATATTTGTCGTGCCAGTGATCCTGTCATGTATATGACAATACATCAAGCAGGAATAAATAATTTAATGATATATTATGGAGAAGATATTTCCAGTATTCCGAGCCTATTGGTTTGTTAAATAGACCATTCATGCACTTAATGGGAACTTGCTTACGTAAATTAATATTTTATAAAAAAAACATGACGACTACTGAGATGGATTTTCAACTTCTGGATATATTCAATATGTTTCTTTAAATTACCCAGCTTCTAAATGTCATTCAAACAAGATAATATTTTATAGTATATGTACCTAATCGGAACTTATTACTTACAGTAATTAATATTTTATAGTATATTATTATGTTAATTCCACTTTGTTCTCAGGTAAAATATTTCGTTTTACAGTATTTCGTTTTGCCGTTACCCTTCTTGGATCGCCGCAAGAAATCCTATTTGTTTTCTCAAGTATTTCAGATTACTAAGTCACAATTTGAAAAAAAAAGCAGTTGAATGAGGGTTATGCTTGTTCTTATCACATACAATACGTGCAAATTATGTGTTTTTCTTTTTAGTTTCGATTTTGAAAACGGAATAATTAATGTAACTATGATCCAATGGTTTCAGAATTTATTACATTAATGCATTTTTACTACGACATCCAGGTTAAATCTCTGGTTCCATGTAATAACTCCACATATATTATTAAAGTTTGATCCAAAGCCGTGCACCAACATTGCTTCAATCGCATTTGGGTTAAACTTTAGCTATCTAATCGTCATCAAGTTTAGGTAAATTCGAAACACAAATTGCGGTATAACTGATGGTAATTGTATGTGGTAATCAATCCACTGAACTCAACACACGGGTCTTTGTTGTGCTTTTCTGTACCTGGAAGTACTTCGTTTTAAAGTGGTTTATCATGTAACATTCCGTTAAGGCTCTGTCCGCTTTTTACTTTACGGCTAAAGTTGGCGTGTGTCTGATGCTTAAGTCGGTAGAAAGGTGATTGGTCTATTTCCACAAATATCAAGCTGTTTGGAAAAAAATGGGCCACTGCAAAGCTATCGAAGTAAATTGTTTGGTTCATTTATAATGCCGAACCTTTATCTACGAACAACCTGTTGTACAAATCGATCGAGCTTCATTGTCAAGTCATATAACCAGCAGTTCATGGTCCACCAAATACATCAATGAGTCAACTATGAAGGATAATCTATTTCACAGCTTTGCGAATGGAAAAACAACACCTAGGTGCCCAGACCGCCTCAGTACAATTAACATGCAAACATCGTGATTTCTCAGGAGGGCATCATTGGACAAGACTTGCGCTAGACCATAATAATTGAGTCTGAAACCGCTCTTTCAAAATCACAACCGCGGTCATTTTAAATAAAACGCACAACCATTGGACAAGCCATTTTTTTGTATTTATTGTGGTTCATCTTTATAGGGCTGCTTCCTCTGTTCGCGTCCTTGATTAAGGTATATAATTTTAGGACGAAACTCTTCCGTGTCCAATATGAGGGTTTCTGCCCTGCGGTCTGTGCAATTTCAACACACCCTTTTGAATAAATGAATCCATAGCACTTTAGATGGATATTTCTAAAGACACAATGCAACCACCAGTACATTACAGAAAAAAACGATTACCTGTAAATCGTACAAAGAAGACGACTGTCGTCAACTCGATAGTTTTGCCATCGGAAAGATTCCACCATTAATTTTTTTTTGTTAAAGGTTATACAGCAGGTGCAAAACAGAAAACATAGACTGGATTTAATCATGTGGGTATAAACAGAATGAGGAAAAAAAACCCTGTTAACGAGTAAAGCTGGCCCATCTCCATCGCTTACTCTGCTATTCAAAGTTAAAAGGTATTCACGTGTGACCGGCCATCTTTCATGATCAATGTAAGCCAGCTTATACCGTTGAATAAGTTATGGTCCAGTCAGATTCACCGGAAGTGGGATTGTTGTATGCGCATTTCATTTTAATTGAATTATTACACTACAAAAATATGCGCCACTAAGGTTCTAAAACAATTAAGTATTAAAGAATGTTCTGTTCTTGAATAATAGCATTGTTCGTCTAATTTGATGTGTCACCTTCAGCAAATTATTTTCGTTGAGATGTTTATGTAATTTTCGCCAATTCAACGTTAATGGAAATTTGTATATGAATTAATGAATATATGGACATAGTGTCAATCTGATTGTTGTGGGTGACTTTATGCTGGTTTTCAAGAAATGTGCTCTTGGAAAATTCGCCATTTAATATATATTGGAATTTTTAAAAAAGTGCAAAAGTCCTGGCTATTTAAAGCGTAAAATGGAATATATCCTCCCTCCAAGGGTTATCAAAATTTAGTTTATATTATAGAACACCCTTATTTATTTTAAATGTACGTGGCCGCTTTTGTGAACGGTACTTCATTTAGCCGTAATATTAACTTTTATTGGACCTACTTTTACTGATGTCGTCAATCGACTTAAAGAGAGTGGCTATTAATTCTAGCTAGATATTCCGAGTTTACTGGAATTTGCCGACATGCTTATTTATCCCTAACATCATAACTGCTAATCCAATACAATCCTGCTGTGTCGGAATCGTACATTGTATACACTGTTGTGACACATTTGAGCTTCCTTCTATTTATAACTACATGATTGAATTAATCTGAAAAGTGTGGAATTGCTTGAAACGGTTAAAACCTATTGTCTGATCTATTCATTAAAAATAAACAGCCATACATACTGATGACAGGTGTTGACTTTTTGTTTCATACCTATTCGTTTTTTAACATCATGCTGGGTATTTGTTTTCTCTCATATAATCCGAAATCATTTTTGTAACCTAACAACTGTATGGAAATGGTCGAGTGGACAGAAACCACATAGGCAGGGTTATTGCTACTAATGCAAATCGTTAAGAATACGTTCCATTTAATATCAATAACAATTTAAATTATGAAAAAAAAAAACATATATTTTAAATTGGACAACACATAAGTTGAACTGGTTTTGTTATACCATGAACTCTTATTGATCAGTGGCCTATTTTTTAGAACATTGACCATAGCGCCATGTCATTATACAATCCCATAGGGGTTCGAAAAGTTGCGAAAGCAGGCTTAGTCGCAACAGCAGCCGATGTAGGATTACACTCTGTCTTGGATAACACCTCATTACGAAGAGCATCAACTCGTTGGCGACCTTGGCCATTCTGTTCAGGTGAGTTTGTCGGCGCAAAAACCAGATGGATTATACGTTGTAAGCCGGGATTTATGCTACGTGTCTAAGGCATTCAGCTCAAGCTGTAAACAGGATGTGTTGTTTGTGAAACTCAAATTTACCGGCTAAGGAGTTTTCTCTTTTCGCAAGTGATAAATGTAATGTATTTCAGTATCTATTAGCTTTTTATATAAAACATTAAAATTGATATCTTACTAGCAATAATTATAATAAAATACGTCGTTTAGCTGTCTAGAACGAAATTTTGCAAAACATTGGCTTGGGTAACTCAGTCGGTAAGAGAACTGGCCCTGTTAATCAGAGACCCGAGTTCGAATCCCGGTAGAGGCAAGCAAATTTTTCTTTCTCTACTTTTATACACAAACATATATATATTAAATGATGTCCACACATTAGATATATATCACTATCATATACTGAATTCAATAAAGTACTATTAGTGAAATAAGAAAAAAATAATAATACGGAGAACTAGAGTAATTTGGCACACATAAAAGAGTAGACATATTAACACGATTTTAGACTGTCTGTAGCAAAACCCATAACGCAATCATCTATTGCTTCTTCATAAAAGCTTTTAAAAGGCTTTATCATTGAGTAATGTTTAAAATAGCAACGTAACTGTATGTAGTTAGCTGTCTGAGTAATTTTATCACTGATACGTGTGAAAACTAATGAAATAAAATGGAATGTTGAAGTGAACATCTGTTCTTTGAAAACATTACTAATCCAAGACAAAACCATACAATTCATAGACTTTTACCGTATGGTTTCCATTAATGTTTGTGGCAAACAATCATCCGAGATATAACACTATAGATAGGTAAAGACAATTCCAATTTACAGTATGAAGTCAACACAATTTCATATGTTTTTGTTTGTATATGTTATTCGAACCATGCTGCTCGTCAGTGATCTTTTCCTATACAAGCATGAGACACTATATCACTCGGTACAAATGAACCACCACCGAGTCATGCGTTTCCTTAGGATGCAAAGGAATACCTGATTTCTGAGTCAGACAATAACCATTAATTGCTTGACCATTGACTGCTTGACCACGCTGATTTGTGTGTCCATATTCTAGTAAAGAAGATGTTTAGTACTTTTGCAAGTCAGGTAAAATTTAGTCTTGTTTACATTTTTATAATCATTTAGTTTTTACAGAAATTGTAAGATCAAACCATTGTGTACATATATGTGAATAATTTTGAAATCATGCCGATTGAAAAAACTCCTGTTTTTCCGTCTGAAGAGGAAACCAAATGGAAACTCTTGCAGAGAGAAGTTCATTGGATTTAAACACTTCAAACGTTGTATCCGTTGGGTTTCAACCTTGAACCCGGTAAAGGCTCCAGGGTATAAATACATACATTGATATACATAAAAACACACACATATATATACATACATGCCTATTAATATATAATATCCACATACTTATATATATACATTCACTTATTCATTTGGGGATATTTTATAAATACAAATGTGTATGGACCTACATATACACTTACGATTACATACACACTATTTGAAGATTATCCAAAAGAAAGAGATATATATAAATATCCAAAAACATAATATTTGTGAGATTGGCGGGAAGAAAACCCTAAACACTTAAATATCTTTAAAAATTTCTCAAAAATATCATAAAACATAAATCTAAGCAACCTAATACATTTATTACAAACATTACAGACATGAAGTGTCTTATTTAAACGGCATGTAGAAGCTAGACACATTACTATGACATGACTAAGATGGAGTTTATACCCATGAGTTGAAAATCCATCTTAGTCATGTTTTTATTATGACATGAAATGCTCGAGCTTATTGTGTTTGTGTGAATGTTTCTGGTATAACAAGAAAAGGAAGGCTTGGGACCAAAAGGTACTTCTACAAGGAATTAGTTTACGTGACGCGCCGACGTGTGGCACAAGTGCCCTGCCTCCACAAGATAAACCAACTTTTTGAACTGTCAGGGAAGGAGAACACCTTTATATTTTAGACTTCAGTCCTGACACAGCAGGAATGGTGGAAATATTCATATCTTGATGGCTTGCAAGGTTTATCGAAGGCTAGCCAGTAAGTATGATCTCGTTACCGATCTCTTGACTATCGGGTGGATCTGCACCGATGGCGCCAACAATACTTACAGGAAAGTAAGAATCCCGCTCAAAATAATTCTTAACATGTGGATGTGGTTGAGTTTCAACGTATCGCCCAATGCAATACCGTAATCAATACCGTCCCTCGCCATTACCTTAAATGTCCCCTTCCATTACATCAAAAGCTTATTTGAGTGCGAATGAAGCAACAGGAGGATGTTCTCGTTTAGACTAAGTGACAAATGTGACAGCACCCAATAAGTTTAATAAGTTTCAAATAATATATAACTTTAACAAGTAATTAAGTATGAAAGCAAAATATAAAGTCATGTTACCGAAAATTGTCTATGCCGAAACTAACATGATCGTGTATTTTATTTATATACTCTGTCAAAAAAGAACGCATAGGCGAAAAATTTATATAATTATCTCTTTAATACAAAGCGGGATAATTCCGTAATTGTTGGAGGTAGCACAGTTAAAGTTGGTAAAAGTATGTGGTAATGTTCTCGCTATGAAACGAGGAGGCGTTTTCGTCCCCGAAAAGCGCCGTACGAGGGCGCTGAAGTCTGTAAATTGTGTGGCCACGGTGAGCTGCAAACACTGCGCGACACCTCCTTGACATAGACTGAATGAGTCTTTGAATCCGGGCACGTGGAATCCTAACCCATTCTTCAT
>JAVFBZ010154867.1:1851-18674 GCA_032466195.1 Katharina tunicata
TTAATGACACAAGTAATAGGCTTCTGCTTTACTTTCGGGTACATCATCGAATCTGTAGTTCTGTGTTTTGATTAGTGGTCTTTTTATAATGTATTTCTTTTACTTTTGGTTCAGTTATAGGACCGGACGGGACAATTGTCACCTTTTAACTCCCATATGATGTTATATCTAAATTTTAAAAAGTAGCAGTAACCGGAACTGGAAGAAATCTTGTGAAATCTTGATCATCACATGACGTGACTTACAGACCCTATATCAGCGGCTTTTCCCCGACATGGTCACGTGAGAGTTGGCTATCTCTTCAGATGTAGTTCTTACAATCTATTTTGGCAAAGTTTTAAAACATGATTAAAGATCGAGTACCGTATAAGTCTGATATTGCATAACCCTTAATATCACAGTCCTCACACAAAGAAGGATCTGTAGATTACGCCCATTTAGACACGAGGGCCTTTCTTATTGGAGTTTGACCTATCTCAAAGCTACTGTCAAATAACATCAACATGTACCAACACGTAGTGAGCTGTACTGGTGACCGAGGTTAGTTTCTTTGAAAATCTCAGGCACAAGTCCCATTAGATATATCCTTCAAGAAATAACACGCCATGGGGACTACATGTACTTTTGGACCAAGAACAGAGCTCCCCCCACCCCCTTGGAATATTCCCCTTTAAGGATTTTTTTTACTTTAACGCAAGTAAGACACTAAAATCCTTTGTATCAAACACCAGTATGTTGTTTTTCGGTATTGCAGCTTTCGAAATACAATATCTCCGCTAGTAACTATATTGCTTCATGGGTGTGTATGTGACTAAACTACTATACGAATACTAAGGAATGATGACGAATGTTTTTTACCAACGTGTTTTGCTCAATATGTCGGGCCAATGTCAATCTCGACCACAAATTCCATACTGTTTCATTTCACTACTTACTGAAAATAGGTCTGGGATTTTGCCTATTTCATCCTGAATTATTTTTAACGCCTATTTAGAATTTTGATATATGTCATATTCAGTTGACGTTATTTATCTTTTTGAGGTACGGCCTTGAGTATATGAAATAGAAACGTGATAAATCTTAGCAATTATAAATATTACAATTGCTAACAGAAGGCAAACATAAGGCAAACCCTGCTTTCTGATGAGGAATTCCTTCAGCAAAACCTATCTCAAACGCTTACCCTAAAACCACTGACATAGGGGGAGAGGGGGGGGGGGGCTCTTTCCCACATAGCATAAGCACAATGTCAGACGGTACAATACTATTGATTGCTTGCCTTGTTGGTTATTTTTTATTTATTAATTTTTAACTGGACAATAAGTTAAATTGCTGTGGTATTTGCATGTAAATTAACTGCTTATGAAATATTCAGGAAGCCAAGCAGTAGATGAGGGTTACAAGTCGACAATAGCTATGCGTATGTATATAAACTGTTCTAGATTCACCTAAATAAATAGTCATAGCAATTATGAGAGAAAATCGAAATAACTAAATTGACTGACTTTCATTTATGACACGGAGAGTAAACAATTAACGAAGAAGAATACTCGTTATCTAAACAAAGGACCAATTATCTAAGATACCACCAGAGCCTCGAGCTATAGATTGAAACTGGACATGACAAATATGATGTTGTATACGTTACGCAAATTTCATGGTAATACGTCTTATATGGAATAAGTGCTTATACAACTTAGTTACCTCGAAACACACCATCAAGGGAAATAAACTAACCAATATTTGTATATTATGTTGATATATTAAACAGCTTAATTAGAAAACAATAACCCATTTACGATTTTATATTCATCACGTTTTCCCGATGATTCCAATGTTTACCAACAAATGGTGCAATATGGAAACCTGGCGACACAAAAACTCGTAATATCTTTAACAAAGTTATTTTTTCTTGTCTTTCTTTTTAAAGGCGGAAATAGAGGTGTACATTTAAGTTATTAAATCGGAGCGTCCCAGAGTTCAAATAAAGGTCTAATTAGATTTATCATAAACGATGCGGGCCCGCGTCGTGGCTCAGTGGTTAGCGCTTCTGACTGCAGATCCTACTTCGATGTACCGCACGGGTTCAAGTCTCCCAGTGGACTTTGGGTTAATGAGGGAGTCACACAAGGTGACTTCGGCAATCGCGGGTGCCCTTTTTTACGAGGTTTCCTCCCGGTTTTCCGCCGTATTGAGTAGAGTTGAGAAGTGGAGACTGAAATACCTTTAAGTACGACGTTAAACACCAATCAAACAAACAAACATAAACGACGCACGCTTCTTCAAACATCGTATTTTTTTAGTAAACACTGCCGGGGCCCCATTCCAGAGAAGGTGGCATGCATCTCTTCACGGGTAACTAGTAACACGAGTCGCACCATTGATATTAATTTGCCTATAGGATAGATTGTTGTTGCTCTTTCATGTTGTTGCCACCTTATTATTTCAATCAACGTCTCTGGGGAATGATTTCGACTTCCGACTTCAATTAGATCAATCTATTCGCGCACAAAACTTCTCAGTGATTGGCTGTGAATATCTATAGATACATAATAACCTAATTTTTATCCCCGGTTGTTAACCATTCGCGTCATGTTCTTTCCAGCGGGCCAGGTGGCCACTAAATGCCATGAAAGACCTTAACAGAAGTCAAACTTACGCGCCATATGTGTGTCTGGCTTGATAAACTAAAATAACGTAATTCCTTTGGTCTGTTGTTTTGCGTTCACTAATCAATGGTACAAAGGTAGACCCAACGTGTCCTACCGCTGGTCACATGTGTGTTATGCTCCAACCTTTAATTAGTACTATGAAAATTAAATATTATAATCTTAAATAACCTTATATACCAATGTATAAATGTAGAGAAAGGCAATTGTGCTTGCCTCCCCCGGGATTCGAACTCGGTTCTCTGACTAGCAGGGCCATCGCTCTAACCGACTGAGTTACAGAGGCTCACGGTAGAAGTAACGAATTTTTATCCAGGTAAACCTTATATATCTTCATAACGAGAAATCACACTGGCACAGAGATATATCAATATACATGTATGTATGTTTAGGACAGGCTTTTAAGCAATTTTACCAGACACTCATTAACTAGAAGTGTGCAACTCCCATATACATAATGTTCACAGCATTGTATAGCCAATCAAATAATGGTGACATTGTCGCTGAGAACTTGTGATTTATGTTTGAGCGGAGTGTTTGGTAATTCATAATAAAAGTAAGATTTGGGGGGGGGGTACATCCGAAAATGAAATCGTCTTTTGTCTTTTTCACACCAGTTTTACCCATTTCATCACCTGATTTATTGGATTCTAAAAATTCTAACCATGTTTATTTTGTAACAAAGCATCGGATGCTCAAAAATAAGCAAATGAGAAATACGTTAAGAATTACGTTGACAAGTTTATAAGTACTACATTTTTGGTCAAGGCAATCGAAAATGGAGATTTCCCAGCGTGCATCAGTGTACTTTTTAGTTTTCTCACATCTTACGTTTTAAGATCTAGGTCCCCTATGCATTGTACATTATGTATATATGAGTTACATGTTTTTAGTTAATGCACTGATTTTACTGAACGTTCCTTGTCTCGAATGCATTTGTATTTAAGCCAGAGACATTTTCTCAGACCATTGAGTACGACGAATGTTACACAGAATGTGAACAATCTTCTGCCAATAACAACATATTTGAACAGCCGTGGCATCTGTTTTGGTTTCGGGTGCAGTGGGGTTTATTTAATATCACATAATCTGATTGTCTCCATGTGCTAAGATAGACTCTTCAATAAAGCGTACTCTAAATGTGAAAAAAAATTGAGCATTCATTTAAAATGTACCTCTGATGTCAATTGGCTTGGTATTCGAGCATGGTGATAGTCAAATGATAGTAATGGTATCAGTAGTGACTTCCCTGTCGAAGCGTCCAAAGAGGCGGGTGTCGAGCCGTACCTGGCGCGACCACCGCGTACTGCTTTCACTGAGCTTCACCCACTTAAAAGAGACTGAATAACTCTACGGATTATATCCTCTGGAATTCCTCTCAATTCTTCCTGTAACGCATTAGTCAGTTCTGAAAGTACGCTAATGTTGACGTATACGTCACAGATGTTCTTTTGGGTCCAGATCTGGATGGCCATGGCAGCACATTGACGTTTGTGTTTAAAGAAAGTCAGCAGTGGCATGGGCTGCTGGTGGCACGGTGTTGCTGAAATAACTCTCTAAGTCGGTCCATAACAAGAAGAAAGCGAGGTTGGTGGTTTTGGTTAACGTATCGAAACGCCGTCAGATTAACCGTAACTAGCATCGTATCATGTCTTAAGTGTGTAGGTTATTACGTCCCACATCACCATATATATCCACCAGTATGGTACATACGGAGCAAAGCCTCAATTTCGTGCTTTGCGCTGTGTTCCATCACATTAAAGTTCTGATGACCCGTTTGTGTGTAAAAGTGTAAACGATTGTTTGAAGCAGCATAAAACAGCGGAATCTGTTCTCCGTGCAACGTAACACAGTAATTGATAGGTTGAAGATAAATTTAACATTGTTAGATGACGAAAGAAAGATTACTATGTATTGTTTTGTTTTTCAGAAAGGTTTAACTTATAAAATGCATCTGTACGTCCTCGTGCACAGGACTCATCATAGCTAAATGGAACTGGGTTTCAACAGAATCAGTTGATGATCGTGATCTGCGGCATGTTATAAAAACGACCAGTACAGACCAACAATCGGCGTTCCAACACGTACACACGAAAGGTCCCTTCTCAACTTCTCCATTGTCAATTTATTGGTAAAAAATTCAAGTTTATACTGGTTGACACATCATAGGGCATACAATTAGAAACTAGTTCTGATTGCACATACCAACTAGCCTGATATTGAGTTCGGAGATAAATAAGTTTGTATTCCCAACTCCCTGTTTATCCCAGGCAAACCCAAATCCAAAACTAGTCAACAGCTGTCCCACGTCCCATTTTCGGAATAATTTTTAAAATATAACAAACTAACACTTCATCTGCGCATCTCAAAACACTTCTTGAAAAACGGGTTACGTGGTTTGTCTGTTGTATTCTTATCCATCCTTAATTCAGTGTCCCCATAACAAACACAACGTTTTTTTCCGCTGGTCACATGTGTTCCAAAGATTTAATTAGCTCAAATAACCTTATCAGAATATGACAGCCAGGTATAGGTTCGAAGTGTATAACGGTTATGTTTACCACAATAACTATATTTAGACGGGTTAATTTGATAAAAATGCTCAGATGATTTCAGAGGACATTGTTCTTCATTCCACATAAGATCGACACATACATTACTAACAACAGTTCGATGCGCTAAAACGATTGAATTCCTGATAAAGAAATCTGCGTTCCCCTTTAATTAGCAAATCTAGATTTCGTTTGTCATAAAGCTAATTAGGAAAAAATTACTTTCGGTAATTGGCATTTCGCGCTTGATTAGAACTGTGTCGCTTATGTTCATGGTAAATAATGTATATGTCACGCATTTTCGTGTCGCATTTATTACTGTCCACTATTCAGTGTTACGCGACATAGACTGGGGGTTTTAAATTTTACCTCATTACATGTGACCGTTTTATAAAAACCAGCACACTTATATAAAACAACACTTGCAGATCAAGTTTTGTTAAAATTGCTTGGATAAATAAATAACAGACAATTATGTGAGACAGCCCGTTTTATTTTTAATGATGCATTTTGGATGATGCAAATATTAAACCATATAACCATTTTTATTTAGTTTTAAGTTCAGAATTATGCGAAATACTTTCTTTAAGTGAAATGTGATCCACCAGAGCAGCCATTTAACGCAGGCAAAAGCTTGTATGGGTTTCTTGCCATCTAAGAGTCGCGATAAGGTCATTGGTTGTCACCTGCTTAGAAACTCAGTCTGATGTTATAGATGTTAATATGGTGGTGTTTCACTAGACATTCTTTGCAGACAAGATTACTTTTCACATGGACTTTGTTGAAAAAGTTCCGCAAAAACATAAGTTGCAACGAATCTTATCTTACGTCATACCATGTTCAAAGAGACAGCTGACTTTTAAATGTCTGTCAGAATGAGCGTTGAAACCATTTGTAAAAGCTCGGGTATTAATTCACATCGGCTACGAACCTTGTATGTAATAAACTAGGTAGTTTGAATTTAGCTGTGAACGCCATAGCGAGGCCGCTGACCCTGGCCCATGATCAATCGGCCCATGAAATCGTTTCATCTCTTTGTGGGATTTTATTATTTTGTTGCGTTGGTCGTTTCGAAAGTGGGATTGAAAAACGTTCAATATCACGAAGCAGAGATACCTTACCAGCTAATAAACCAAATCGCAATCTGAACTAAACCAAATCGCAATCTGAACACGGTGATAGTTTTAGAAAACAGGTAGGCCAGTCAATACCTTAGAGACAAAGACTCGACGGAAGTGATAATGATTATTCTCTAGTTTTGAACGACACACTTGTTAGGGACAGCCATGCCTTTCCTTTGTGTTCTTCATTTCCATTCATTATTCAATGTTACAAAGAAACAGCTAACTTCCCTGGTCACAGGTGTGTAGTGTTCCGAGCCTTTAATTATAACTAATAGCCTAATACACGAGCGACATTGCTATCACTAGGTATACAGTCCCATAAAACAACATTATGGCCTCACATCCTCTTCTTCAATACAGGATTATTTGATAATTGGTCAAAACTGATAACAGAGCTAGGCCAGTGTGTCTTTTTTCCTTGTTGGGTATCAGAACTTTGCCATGTAGGAGGATTCAATGCATTATAAGTAATTGTGTTTCTGTGCTAAATTATGTTCACCGTGGTTATCAATTACAGAACCCAAATGGCAATAACTATAGCAAATAATAACACGAATACCTTTTCCTTAAGTGTGATATAGTAATTTCTGTCACGTGCTTCTTCCAAACAATTAGTTGGTGATAGATATTTAACTAAGTATATTTCATTTGGGTATACACACAGGTAAATCAGTGGTAGAGTAAAAGGAAACGTGACATCACGGAAATCAAGTTCCCTTTAGGAACGGCGGGACATCAATTTTATACATAAATGCTGTGTATTCTGTAGTTGATAGATGTTCAGTTGCTGTGAAAAAGCATGAGTAGAATGTGCCTCTTTGTTGTCAGAAACCCCGCTTAGAAAACATCTCTGCTGATTTAATTATGATGTATAAAAAAAATTATTGTTTGAAGTTTATAGATACATATGGATACATAGTGCTTATGAAATAACATTATTTAATTATCTACACGGTGGTGAACTAGTTCTTTGACTGATAAAAGTGATATTTCACTGC
Source organism: Katharina tunicata (assembly GCA_032466195.1). Lineage (NCBI taxonomy): Eukaryota > Metazoa > Mollusca > Polyplacophora > Chitonida > Mopaliidae > Katharina > Katharina tunicata. The sequence goes on from JAVFBZ010154867.1 coordinate 9,195, forward strand.
AATTGAATAACACGTTTCACGTTTCGATTTATTTTGACAGGTGATTGGTTGGAGATTCCTATGCATGTGTGCTTTCTGAACTAAGGGGCATCAGGAAGCCGACTTGGTGTCACGCTTTTTGTCCTGTAAATGTACTGTTTGTCTTTTACGTGCCAATGTGGTGGATTCCTTCACCCATTGAATTGACACGGCGTCAAATGAATTAAATAACCGTAAGTACGATGTGGGGTCCCAAAGCAAGCAAAAAAACAATCGAATTATTTTGCGCCAAATGACCTTTTTGTTTTTGCGTTGCTTGATTCGTTTCATCGAGCGACAGAGGGGAGATACCGCAGGTGGTTCGGTGGGAGCCTCCTGTGCCTTTGTGCTCTTCGGGCTAAGGGGCTTCGAGATGCCGATTTGTAGTGGTGTAAATGTATTCCGGTGTCTTCTGTGTTGTCAGCGTCGTTAAGGATTGTTTCCTTCACTGATTGGTTTGGCACGCTGTATTGTGAGTACGACGTAGAACCTCAGTCAGTCAATCAATCTGTATCTACCTGTGGTGGACAGGTGATTTCAACCTTTTCCCTACATTCAGCAGTCCAATTCAATTTCATGTAAGCCACAACCACACTCAATCCAATAGAATAATGTGTGTCATTCATTTAATCGATAATTGCTGGGTATTTTACAGTTGCTGGGACGCAGTTGATTTAGATGATGTATATATTAGTTGTATTTAGATCTCAGGTATGAAAGTCAAGTTTCAGAAAGAGTGTACTTAAAATCAGGTCTTGCTTAATGTTATACAATGAACCTGTTTCTTTCGGTAAAGCCGGAGTTTGTTTTTCTTGTACATATCCAGAGTATATCATATTAAAGCCGTGGCTTTTTAAATTTGCTATCCTGTTTTCGTGTGTCTTTCATTAGTGTAAAAAATGAAAAAAAAAAGAAAAAAAAAAGCAATATGTGTGAATACAAGACAGCCAAACTAACTTCCTATCAAATTGCCTGCCCGTGTTACTTCTAACTGCATGTTATCGTAAATACTCGGTAAACAATTATATATGTTGTATACCGAAATCCTTTCTTTATTAATATGAAATGCAGTATTATATATCAGTTTTCGAAGGTTTCCTTGTATGGGAACTTTTGTTTTCTAATAAATGTTTTCTCTTTTTTTTTAATTATATTTGGTTTATTATATAGCTCATTTACTTGCATTGCCTTGTTTTGGTAATATGTGGAAACGACGGGCCTACTCATAATTGCACCTTGTTTTCGCAATACAGTTTTATCATCACACATTGTCATGTTGAGTGTCTTTTTTCAGGTACATTGCAAGAAATATAATAATAAGACTTTGTATCTCATGGATGTTTATGTCGATTTCCTAGATTTACTCTGTTACGTCTTATTCGTTGTTTTATTTCTACTGTGAAATATTCTCCAAAAACATTTCCACTACGAATAACTAGTTTTTAAGTACCGAGAAAATATTGTTTCTGATTCATAATATTGAAATAATATTACAGATGCAAATTTGTTAACGGTTAAATAAAGAGTAATTTTAGATAAGCATTATGTAGGTACATATGATTGAAGTCACAGGATAGTCTGTTGGTTAATTTCCGATTTGTTTCTGTTGTAATATTTGTCACTAAATGCTGCTTTACGGTTTGTTCATCTTCCTTTGCAAATCTGAATAGAAAATGTTCTCAATTCACTTTTCATCTTTGGTGGTAAGAGTTATTCCTCTTGATCGTCTTCAAAACCAATGTACATTCTTCCACGTGTGCTGAGCAGTAGGTGATTTATGAATTAAAACGTAACCAGGTTATTCCATATATCCTTGTTCTCTTTTTGCTTTGCTGGTTTCACAATAGTATTGTGAATCAAATTGTGCAATATCCGCTATACGTCATTTTAAAGTTATATTTGTTGATATGGCGTTTGACGTCTTACTCAGTGGTATAAAAGTAATTTGAAGTGCCACTGTTGATTGTTTGTGGCGCGCATAAATCTATATTGATTTAAATGCGCCTTCCAAACTAAACTAAACTTGATTGTGTTGTTTGTTTTTTTTTTATTGTTTAAACTTGTTATTGGTTTAGAAACCATTAACTGCATGTTAAAATGGCACTGCTTATGGGAAATACTTCCTATTTCACGGCGATAAACGTTTTTAACTACCTTTGTAGACTTTTATTCAACAAGAGGGTCCCAAGACTATTACCAAGGCTTATATTTTGTAGAAGGGCGAGTTATTACCTAAAACATATTTAAAGATAGATAGATAAATTATTTATTTCCACAGGATAAATATACATTCTCAACCAAAGGCTGATTTCCAGGACGGTCCTGCCTCACACTCCTTACATACATCATCGACATAACTAATACACAATACATTCAAATACACTATAAATTATACATCATTTCACATGTAAAAGCGTAAAACCTTGTTGCATAACATTTTTATGAATAATAAAAATTTGTATTAATGGGTTTATTTATGTAAAAAGCTATGAAGACAAGAGGAATTTTGAATATCACAGTTAAGCTCATTAAAAGTTTAGCCCCGCAGTAACAAAATGATTTCTTCTAGCTCTCAGTTGAGCAATGTAAAAGACGAAGCAAGTTTCATTGTCTCGTTCCTAAATTGTGCTCTGTTCAGATTGAGTAGAACAAAGGTAATCAGGGGCCATGTAGGAGTCCAGGTGAACCCCTTAAATACATCAACTTGCTCAACATTTTCATTGTTAATCCAAATATCTCAAGCTGGAGGGTTCCTTAAACTTGGACGCGTACCGTATAGCATACCCTTTTTTTAGTCAATTTGACACACTAGTTAGGTTTTTACAGTGAGCAAGTTTAATATCATTGACGAACCGCCGAGAACAAAAAAGCGCTGTCTCATCGGCGTAGAGAACGATCTGTGAATGCTTCAAATCACTGCATAAATCGTTTATGTACATGACATAAGCAGTGGACATTATTAACAGGACAAATAGCAGTGGACATCAGATATACGTTAAATAAAAGATATTTCTCTCTTTGAATAAGAATTTATCTCTAATTTGATTAAATATATGTATCAATGAATTAGAGATGTCTAAAAGCCAACAAAAGATATCAAAAATTTTACTAAAAATGTCTCAAATTCAACTAGATCAACTCGTCTTTTTGAAAAAGATTTCTGTAATTCACACGATAAAGAGATAGTGAATTCATAAAGACATGGTGCAGAATATTTTTAAAATATGCATTTCGTTTCTTGTGAATAAACCAAGAACAAGAGATGTGTCGTGTTAAAAAATCCCAAATGGCGATATCTGTAATTAATAATAGCTATCTTTTATTATTTTTGATAAATGACAATTTACCCACCCACCCGAAAAACCGAAGAATTTTACCATCGGTGATCCAACTCTTATGAAAATAGATTCAAGTGATATTAATATAGGTTCATTTCAATAGATACGAGTATGGATGAGGCTTCACTAAACTAGTGAGAAATTAAACGACAAATACAACCTTCTACATACTGGAACGTATGCATTCACAAGCTTGCGGGAAAGGCTATCTCCATCATCGGGTATAGTGGCAGCTGCCGATGACCAGTTGTCAATGGTTTCTATTGTGTAACATAAACCATGGTTACACGAGCACAAGTTTATGGGGTTGAGCCTACTTTGATCCGGATCAGATTTATGGTTGCGTTTACCCGGCAGAAAAAGGTGGACTAAATCTGATCCGGATCAGAAAAGTCATCCTTTTTTGACCCACCAAATTTGATGGGTAAATAAAAATCCGCATCAGTTTAGTTCGACTACAGGTGGCATTCGTGGTATGCCGTGACGTTTTATTGGGATGCCGTGGCATTTTCCTTTGTGTCCCCACTCACTCAAGCTAGCTGGCAGTGTGCCAAGATTCCCGCGATGCTTGCTGGCAGGGCTGTCAAAAGCGAAAGTGTCATGTAATTGCAAACCGTCATTAATTGGCGAACTAAAGAAAGCCGGCTCTGATGCGGATCAGAGCCAGCTGAGTTTAGTTCACCTTTTCGATGCCCGTGTAACCGCGGCTTTAATGTTATATATATATCATATAGGTGGTCAGATAGAGTAGGTCATCATACCACACAGATACTTGCAACCCCTTGTCTTTGAGGCAATATATAACCTGCAGACAACACATCAAATTACATGTGAATTATTGTAAGAAATAGCTATTTTTTTCTTAAAACCATCATGTTTTATTTGGACTTTCAGTAAACTCGTTAGCCCAACGCCGTCATATAAGTATTTATTAAATATGTGAATGAATCAAACCCTGCACAATTTAATACTAGCCCTTTGCTACCAAATTGAAATAAGCACCAGAACCGCTCACCGGGACAGCAAGGCAATATATTTGCAATTGTAATAATTAAAACAAGAAAATAACATAATACAATAATTCCATATATTGCCATAAGTTGTCACAATGTTATTATCGTTTTTTCAATCTTTACTACTTTCACTTCCAGTATAAATCAGATTTTATAACAGTTGCATTTTGCTCAGGTGATTGGATTCTAATTGGGTCTTCACACCTCAAATAATGACATTTATAAATTAGTATTTCTCGCAATGTTTTGGGGTTATTGTTGTCTTTCAAAACTTTCCATTAGCTAAACTTCTTTAGATATGATGTTTTGTTGCGTGACAACAAAATAGACTGGCATACAATTAACTTCCAAGTGTGACTACAAATTAACAATTCAAAGTGCAATACATTTTTCAGCACATAAACTAATTTTTGTCTTCTCCAGTATTCAGATTAAAATACGATTAATTATTAGTTAACACGAATTTGACAGATGATTTGTTTTATGGTAGATGGAAAGATTTGGACAAGGGGGATAATCGTGCAATGAATTTCAAATTTGCATTCATTGGTATGATTATGTCCCTTACCTCATCCAATTTGTGTATATGAAATGTGCGAAATAAGACCCCGAGCCAAAATCATTACACAAAATAATTTTTCACAGTTATATGTTTCATGTATAAGTTATGAAGTGCATGTATGGGGCGAATTTTCCACCGTTCTTTAAATTGTATTGTTTCGATTGTTAGTTTTTGTGCATCTTGCCTATTTTCATAATAAAATAGGCTCGTATCTATCTTGAAATTATGCAGAATACGAACACTAATGTAATGACAAGCCATTCTTATTGCTGTCGTAGTGCTGTTTCCGCAAAACAGGGCGATGGCGACTGAATTGTCTAAATTATGCTACTAAGTGATTTAAATTTAAACAGAGAAAACAAGTTGTCACAGGGCCGATTTAATTTTAAGTCTGTAAACCCAAGGAAAAAAAAAGATAAAATCTTGGAGCAGAACCACGTAATCGGATATATAAGTAGTACAAATAATTTGATATATTTAATTTTAATGGTGATATTTCTTTTCTTATTAGCTATCTTCTATCACATCGTATCGGTTTGGTTTAAGTTTTTCGGAGTGCCCATATAAAGTTTTTGTTATTGAAATCACGGCATTGGAACAATTGTATGAAGTTTCACTAAAATAAAATAAATAAAGTCTTGATACTTTATAAGTGAGCAGATCAAAGGAGAATTTGTTATAGACACCAAACAGTGTACAGTACATCACATTCAGATATAAAACTGGGATGTTAACCTTTTTAGGTTGTCGCTCTCTTGGCTCATAGTTCTCTTGGTGCCCCGATTATACACGCAGACATACAGACACACATATGGAGACACACCTATTTCCTAGTATATGTTAGGGGTATTGGAATTTCCAAATTACATCTAGGGCCTACTTACAAGGGACTGTAAGCCCACTTTCTGAATTACTGATACATATATATATATATATATAAATTAAAAAAGAATTATTGTGGTTTCCATTCAAATAGTGGTTTCCATTCAAATAAATCTCATACGAAAGTTGTTTTCGATTAAACAAGGAGAAGACGTAGACTTTCGGCAATACAATTGCGGTCCAAAGCGCATCGAAGGCTAAAGTGGTAGCTAGTTGATTTTATTTTAGCTCTAACGGTTGTTACTCGGTGGAATTAACTAAAAGCAAGGTCACAATGGATAGCATAGTGGAAAGTAGAGTGCGTAGTAGTGAGGATAAAATGTTGAAATGTTTTATGACTATCAATACGAGATAAAGTATCAATTGAACGCAATAGGCCTTGTGACTACATCTTAACTGAAATGAGTGTTTACAAAGCATATTTTATACAGGAAGAATTTTATCATGCAACAAAGATATCAGATTGATTAGAAAAGTAAAATGAAACTTTCCCTTGTTCGTGCTCTCTTGGTTAAAACATGGATAAGTTAGATCAATAAAGATATTCCTACGAAGAAAAGGCTAATTGATCACGATTGAACATGGTCAGCGGCGTCTCCGTGTTTGTCATTCGCAGATTACCCGATAAAATAGATATTAACAGTACCTACCCACATCACGGAAGACTTAAACCATATCAATTAGATGAAGCTTCCGTTTGAGCAATGCAGCTCTTTGCTCCACTGAACGTTTAAGAGAATAAAGTTTATGGTTTTCTAAAGAAACCATTGTTCATCTTATCCTAACGCAATTTTTTTTCTACGAGTTCCTATCGAGATAAGCCAACCATTCTTTTTTGAAGGGGCAGTCGCGTGGTGCCATACAAGTTCTGATTAAATTGGTCGGATGTATCTTTAAGTCTTTAAGATATATATTTAAGTCGGAGGCAATTTCCTAGCTTCATTGTGAAGATAAAGTGGCCGTTATGACTGGAGATCATAAAGCTCATGAATACGGTGTTGTGGGTAGGTCGGTTTGATTCACACACGAGAGAAAAACAAAACTTTCTGCTCAAGACGAACAATGAAACGATCGTTACTTAATAATCCTGTTGTTGCCGTATCAGCCGTTGTTACACATGCACGGCGACACAGCAGGTTACTATGGCCAGATTACAAATAAGCATAAACAGATAACTTATAAGGAATTCCCTTTCACTTTTTTTAGCAAAATATCACACTAAATTGATGGTACCAGTGGTGGCTCCAAGGAGGGGCTATCAACTTTAGATTGAGCCATCCCATCAGTCCCGCCTCTTTTGGGACATAAAACAATCTTGAAAGTGATTATGTACTATTGAACTTTTTTCACCGGGTAGTTATTCGTGTGTGTTGCGTAGGTTTTTGCGCCAACGTCAGAGCATGTGAAGGTTGTAGTTTTTTTAATATCAACTGGACCTACAAAGCAATGTTTTTAATGTAAACTAGTTGATCGATACTGTACCACACTTGCCTTCGTTGGTCTCTGGTCACAGAGAAAAGATTCAGAATAAAGTGTATATTGTCTTAAGCAAATGACTACATGCCTGCGCAGCATCAGTGGAAATACTGGGGTGACATAGAGAGTTTGGAAACAAATATTGTGCTTCATGAATTTATTGACAGTAAAACAAATAGATTGCTTATTAGACAGTAAAGTTTGAAAAACATCATAATTTTCTCATGAGTGATTGAAGCCATAACCCGCTCACTCTGCGAGTGTAGTTCTCACGGAGATCATGTTAAACTGGACGAGCGGACGATGTCAATTTTCAGTAATTAAACATGTGCCAGTGATCTTTGATTATATATACGTTTTGAGTAGTCTACGTCTCTAGAATACACATTAAACGAGACAATGACTACGAACACATATACCAGTGTGATACATATGGGGATATACAAAAGTGTTCATTGAGTCTTTAAAGTAAATAACTGTTTTTTTGCATAATTATTCTAAAAGCTGTTAGATCAGCTGTTCTCTTTTTCACAAATTGTGATGTTGTAGCTTTTTTTGTGAACCACGCCCTGCATATGCTGCTTTGAGTTACTGTAGATGGAGATTAGTAGAAGCAATCTAAAGGGTGGGCCTTTTTTGGACAACGTAGATCAGTCTGAATATAAGACATGGATAAAAATCAAAATAGAAAAAACGAGAAGACATAATTATGATAGCCAGTTTCGGAAACATGTGAGGCTATACCAGGAATTCTTTACAAATCAAACCTAAATTGACCAATGTTAACATCAATGTCTGGTCATGTCTGGTATTAATTAGACTGTGTATTCAGTGGTCTAATTGGGGCATGACTGCTGGAGGAAACAAGAATACGTATACAGATGAATTGTATCAAATGTTGTCTCCGAAAGTCCAACTAATACTGAATCCACCTCCATGTAATAAGTAAATAGACCAATTGTTTTTGAAAATGTCCCTTGGAAGCTTCAACGATACAAAGTAATGTATAGCGCTGGCATTTACTGAAAATTTATTTTCAGACTTAAAACATGAATCGCTGGTGCGTAAAAAATTACATTGATTTGATTGTCGATCTTTGTTTAAACTAAAACCGCGGGTTCAAACTTGTTTTTCTACCATGTTGTTGTTTGTTGGATTGGAAAAAAATCACTACTAATAAAACACTATCTTGTGAATTTTCCACCGTCCATTGTTACCCCTATGTTATTTTGTGGGTTTCTAGCTTTATACGTGGCTAATGTCCTTTATTTTTTTATTCACTAACATAAACCAAGCATTTACACTTTATAAAATAATGTATGTTTCACCGTTACGCACAGCCATTCGTCAAAATCAGTCTGTATCGGGAAATGAGAAATTGGATGAAAACTACACGTAATATATGTTTACAACTGCTTCAAATAAAAAACACAATTATCCGGAGAATTGTATGATTTACATGCGCATTTCTTAAAGAAGATAAATGGAACCTCTCTCCGGGCGATGACGATACTTTTTTCGAAATTTTCTTTGTATGAACGAAATAAAAAGTGACTAAAGATTAATGAACAGTTGAAACACTTAGTGTTTCCTCACCGCTCCTCTTGGTTCTAAGACAGCGGCCTGGTCGACCTGAGGAACTGGTACACTTCATTAACGTTCCTTTAAACAATTACGATATTGTTGTTTCAAGAAAATATTATCAGCAAGTTATCACCCTACGGACTGACTGGACTAAAGTCGCGGTTCAATGTTGTTACAAAGGGTATCAATAATCAAGGGTATCAATATATATATTAAAGTTACATACGCACTCAAAAGTTCTGAATTTTGCACTGTCACGGAATCTCATGAATAATTTATATTTTTCTCAACAAGTACAAGTTAGAGGATTTCCAATAATTCCAACATCAAATTTGTAGGTTGAAGGAGAGTAATATAATAACTCAAAAATTTCTGTAAGAATATTATTATGTGGATGTGTCAATCAGCTGTCATAACTGAGCCACTCTAAGATGTACCGACGCTACATCAAGTCAAACGTTAATAAGCCCCGCACCCATCCACTATTCAAAATCTTAACTCATTCCATATAAGGTCATGAACCCGGTGAAATCAAAAGCTTTACTTGAGGCATACGAAGAAAAATGGCCGGCCTTCCTTATGCTGAATTCGAATTATTGCATGATTT
>JAVFBZ010154878.1:0-18672 GCA_032466195.1 Katharina tunicata
TCGGTCAAGAGACACCTCATTAGTATAACAATAGCCTCGGTCAAGAGACACCTCATTAGTATAACAATAGCCTTGGTCAAGAGATACCTCATTAGCATAACAATAGCCTTAGTCAAGAGACACCTCATTAGTATAATAACAGCCTCGGTCTGTAGACACCTCATTTGTATAACAATAGCCTTGGTCAAGAGATACCTCATTAGTATAACAATAGCTTCGGTCTAGAGACACCTCATTAGTATAACAACAGCCTCGGTCAAGAGACACTTCATTAGTATAACAATAGCCTCGGTCAAGAGACACCTCATTAGTATAACAATAGCTTCGGCCAAGGGACACCTCTTTAGTATAACAATAGCCTCTGTCAAGAGATACCTCTTTAGTATAACAATAGCCTCGGTCAAGAGACACCTCATTAGTATAACAATAGCCTCGGTCAAGAGACACCTCATTAGTATAACAATAGCCTTGGTCAAGAGACACCTCATTAGTATAACAACATTCTCTAACAATAAGAATACTTGACTAACAATATAGCTATAGCCTCCAACAATAGATACACCAATATCTTAGGGAACAGGCAATACATACACACTTCCTACTTTGGAACGTCTCTGTATTTGAATCTACCAGTAATTGACAGTCAGTTAACTTTGTGCCAACGGTGCCCTTGTGTCGGTAAATGTAGGTCAAAGCTTTGTTAGCCGACATTGGGTCACAAAGACATTGACGGCATGCCTTAATAGAAGTTACTTTTTACTCAGCGTCATCTAACTGTCCTGTAAGTTAACATAGCTTTGAACAAACTGTCCCAGAGGGTTACTAAATGTAGCATGTGAAAATTCCAATAGAAAATTGAAGTTGTATTATGTTTAATAACTATATAATATCTAAAGTGAGGTAAAAATGGACTCAAATGTTTTAGGAAAGAAGTTTATTGGGTAAAAAAGGAGAAAATGGCATGGTGATACAACAAGATTCCTATATCGTAAAGTAAGAAATGTTTGTCGCAGTGAATCAAGATTGGTTTTCATTTCACAAAGATGTTACTCCATGCCAACACACTAGACGTCTTTTATTTGATCTCTCTGGAAATGACCTTCACCAAATTGGATTAGGATTTTGATTATGCTCAGAGATGATTATAATGGAAAAGTGTTAAAGGGAACTATGGGAGTGGTTTCCGTTTATAACATCTAAACCGTCATATAGACAAAGTACGCCCCAGTGTGATGTAAAATACCAATCAACCTTAAACCCTGACCCTTTTAATTTTAAAAATAACTTGGAAAAGAGGGACAGTTCAGATTCTGATTGCAAATGAAGTACTACATGTACATCTCGAACTGTTGCTTTCTGGCGCAAAGTTTAAAGATGTAAAACAAGATTCGTGACACAGGGTGCTACCAAAATTTACCACTGACAATTGTTCTTAATATATAACAATTGTTCTTAAAAAGAAAGTGGGTAAGAGGAAAACCGAAAAAACACAGTTTTCTATACAATATAATAACATTTTAACATGCAGGTAAAGGTACACACAGTTCCACTGCTGTTTGATGTAGTCATGTTAATTTGAGATAAAAGTGTCATTTTTATTAATTCTGTTTGATATTTTTCACAAAAAACAAACAGGATATTATAACACAAAGTTAAAACACAATAATAAATACCCATGTATATATAAGGGAGACCGAAAGCGTACAGGTAATCCGCTAACTTCTCTCCCAAAAGTAAATAGCTAACTTTTCTCCCAAAAGTTACAACATGATGATAAATACCCATGTATATAAAAGGGCGACAGAAAATGTACAAGTAAAAGTGCTAACTTTTCTCCCAAAATTTTAAAACACAATAATAAATTCCCACATATATAAGGGAGATAGAGAGTGTACAAGTAAAGCGATAGCTTTTCCTTTATTTCCACTTGTGTTGCTGCAAAAAATAAAAAAGTAAAGTGTTTCAGAAGTATTTCTAGCATAAAGTAACAGCATTATATCAGTATTAATACTTGTACCAAGAAGAGTCCACTGATTTACATTGGGCAAATTGAAAAAGTTGTGTTTCGAGTAGCACCTCCGCGTTGCTCAGATGGAATTCATATCAAAACTTCCAAATTGATTGTGTCCCATATGGTATTAACATAGATACAAAAATCATTCAATAAAATGCCTATGGTTAAACTAGTTGTCTTACTTTATAGCGCTTAACTTGAATCACTTTATTGAGAAGTGGGAGAACTTGTATAAAACCTCGTGTAATTTATCAGTGTTTAAATTAATAATTTAATCTACAGACAATACGTTATTCTTATCAAATGATTGGTTAATTAGATGATTTGATATTGTAACCTTCGAGTTGTTTAACTGTCTCCAATATTGAATAAAAACTAATTAACATTACCTTAAATTCAGTTCTGCAGCCAAGGAGGTCGGCGAAAATGATTAAACTACCTTCAGCTGAAAAAAGAGCACAAAAAACATTAAACAGGAATTTCAGAAATTGGTTTTAATTACGGAAAGCACATGACCATAAATAGTCAATATTATTTTTATGGATGTTTAAATTCGTTCATTGTATTAAAGGTGTTTAGAGGATGGTGTAAGTAAACCTGGTAAACTGCCCCGCAATCTCCGCAGTGTAATTTGTAACACAATAATAACTGATGTAGGGTTTGTTTTATTTAATATCATCCGAAGGAAAACAAGATGTTTTCGATAGTGATATTGTTTCAGCTTTGGAAAAACATGTTCGATATATCATTGTACTTTGGTGGAATTGGACTCCCTGAAAATCCTACAACATTGATGTGAAGTTAAATTGATAATACTTTTGTTATATGGCGATCTTGACTGTTCCGTCTTAACAAAGAGCCATGTCGGCTCCCACAGCTTTATGGATGACAGTTTGTCAACAAACGCATAGATGAATCAAGCGTACGACTTCACACAGCAACGCCTACTTAGCTACATTTGATAAAATATTGTAAAAGGTCCACAATACCGTAGTTGCCTCAGAGGTCATTCCAAATCCGGACTGATTATTTAACGCAAAAGCTGTAGCTTGCCAAACGGTGCTACTACTAGGAACAGTGGTCGGAATAGTCACTTGGCCATTAGCACTAAAAGAATAAATAATAAATTTTATACGTAAAGCTGTGATCTGATAATTATCTACAGAAACACCATGATCTCATCTGTATAAAGACTTTCGTGTGTTTGCTGGGTGAGGATTGTATATAATTCATACCTCTTTCTGGGTTACTTGCTTTTCTTTACAATCAGAATCACTTGAATCAAGAAATTCACGAGACATTAGATTTAGATTGAGACAAGTGTGATCTGCTATCACAGATATTGTGCTCTGTTTAGAACGACCTTTTTGAGCTCTCAATTCAAAGAGGTACAAAAGCGTAAATGTTATTTACCTTTTATATTATGGAAGTGTAATGGTTATAAAAAATTGACAGATTGTTTGTTTTTTTGACAAATTATTATTTATACTATCTCTTACAAAAAGTCCTGGATATTGATGTGATACGCTTCCTATTTATTTATGTGTATATATTATTTGTTTATAATGTTGATTCTTTAAACTTTTTATATTTGTTATATTCTAACTCGACCTCCACGAAAAGAGGTCTTAATTGAACCTATGTGAGTCATCAAGTTTTTATATAAAGATTATCTATCTATCTATACTGTTTAATATGTTCAATATCTTTGTTTCAATTCATAATTGTTTAATATACATAAAAGTTTTGCCACGGATTTAACAATTACCTAACACTACTCAACATGACATCCCTTGACTACGAATTATGTTGCATTATCTATTAAGTGACTTATGTAACAGACTTAAGTCAAAGTGGTATCTAATCCCCCTGTCATCAACGGTCAAGTTACAAACAAACTTTTATCTTGACCGGAACGCATCTTTAGGCTGCCCTAATCCGATAACGATTCATTTCAATTGTAGCCCCACCAATCTAGCCATGGCAAGCTACATGTTGTTTACCACTGAACAATTGGTATTCATTTACGCTATCAAGTGGGCTACTGAAATTCAAAAAGATTAACTTTGTTTAATGACGAAGAGTAGAGGAGCCATTCGTGGATGGCACCTTTAGCAGATAACTTGTTTTCGGAAAAATGCAGATTGATCGTCAGTGCTAATGGACCATGGCTTTGTTATACATGTCGCCTTATTGCAGAACTGTTTATGAACTCTCATATCAATTAGGCTATTCCGAAAATATGTATGTGTGACATTTTGAACGTGTTAAATATTTGATTACCAAAAATTGTACACTTACTCCGTAACTTCAACCGAGAACAACCAAATGTCTGGAAATTTAGTTGTCTGAGGGGTGACATATATATATGGGTTGACTATGATAGTATGCTTCCATCCTGGGTGAAATTAGAGGGGCTTGTATATAAAAAAAAATCATATATATATATATATATATATATAATATAAACAGATGTATCTGAGAAGTCGACGTCTTAGTATCTCCCGTCCCGTCATGATCCTCACTCCACATTATATATTTTCATGATAATCAGCATGCGCTGATGGACGCCATCTTTAAACTAGAAGTTTTCCTGGGTAGGAGGAGTGGTTAGTTTACACAAGCTACATAATCCGGTATCGACCAGATTAGCCGTGCTACTCTATTTAAACGTGTGGTTTATTGTTCTTCCAAATGCTAGTATACACCTGACATTCGAGAAAATAAAATATGTTCAATAAACAGGTTCATTGGATGTTTTTATTTCTATCCTGGTTGATTAAAGCTGCCGCATATTTCTCTAGCAGACCCCTTTGGGGAGAACAGCATGTATTTTACGTTATGTAGCTGGCGCAAACGTCAAATATAAACTAGCTTAGTTGTTAATTTAGAGTCAACAAGCGCTTGCTTAATTTCCCATAGTTTATTTATTAATCAAGACTTACCAAATGCATGGATTCCAGGGAATGGTGGAAATGCGATTCTAGCGATTAGGTGTCTAGTGTCATGACTGTGTGAGTAAAGTAAACTGTCCGTTAAAATGGTTAAAGACGCTCCCTGAAAAAGACAAAAGTTAGCATTTAAAACACCACATTTCCATACCCATTCTAACATATTTATTCACCTACTTTGATGTTTGGCATCGTAAACCTTTTTCTTCATTCGACAATTCAAACAGCAGTGGGGTTTTTTCTGCATTTTGGGGAATAACCATCACTCTCTTCGTGCAAAAAAAAAAAACACGAAAATAAGATATCCTATTAATATTCATTATTTGTATTCACTTTCTAAAATTCATTGCCGTATGTAGACTACAAGGCCAATCTAAAAAATTGGAAGACCTATAAATGCAATATCTTTGCTTGAAGTTACTTTGAAAAGTACTACGCTACTACTTACCAAGAATACAGAATAAGCGTCTTCTTCAATAGGCTGATCATACAAGGGATGACGTGAACATAAACTCCTAATACCGTTCATCACCTAAACACAAATAATTTATTATTAAATATCACGATAAAAGTTGGTTAAAACAAATTGTTTAAGTATGTCCGAGAAATACAATTATCAATTTGAAGTTACCTGAAAAAAAAAGTTTAAATCAACTTAGATGAAAGAACTGTCTAAATTCAACTGCCATACTAAGACTTAAAACAACACCCAAGGGTAGGCCTATTAGTGTGTATCTCATGCTTCATGTTCTGGAGAGATAGAAAAACAACCCTACTAACCCGTTCCTCAGTAGTTGGCTGTCCTTTGTCAAGAAGAAGGACTGCTTTGTCTACAATATGTGTTGCTACAATTGAGCCAGGGTCTGCCCGTACAGTCACAGTCACATTATCTCCCGGGCGAGCTTCTTCTGCATCCAAACTGATAGACACCTACAACATAAAGTGTTGAAAGTTGTTTCACAGTTTTTGTTTGTTTCTTTGAGTATTTATTTAACCTCGTTAAAACAAAAATGGACTGTGTGCCCCAACAACTACACACACTCACACACATCTTGTCGAAACATTTGTAAAAGAACTGGAAAACTGAAGCAAAAGTTTAACCACATCGTATTATAAAAATCCATTAGACTTGCAAAATTGTGTTTAGGATTGTTGAGAGAGACAATCTTGTATTGAAAACCATGTCCCTAATCAGCAATACTAGATCTTGGGCATATACAGAAAGTTACTCACTTTGTTCTTGAAAAGAAAATGAACCATAAAGGCTATCGCATCGGAAACAATTTCCCCATTAGCTGTTCTGTAATAAGCCACAACACGAGCGAATGGGACCATGTCATGTGTAATCGCGAAGGAAGTACAGTGACGTCTTGATGCAGATCTTTGAACTTGGTCCAGTGTCTTCACTATCCGACCACGAGCTATCACCTATTACATTAACAAAATCATAAATTAATCTATTGTAGAAATAAAACTTGTATATATAGACAAGGTCTTGTAATATCTTTCAACACCTAGGGAGAATGAGTTACAAAAATGCTTTTTCTTGAAGCTGGTAAAATGAAACAAATAGAATGGTGTTCCCGAGAGTAACCCATGTGTGGTTATATCTCCCCTTGCTTTAAATTGTTTAACACGTTTGTTTCATTATGTAAAGGTAATTTAAAAACACTTTGTCTTTTATATTTGAAAGTGAATGGAGCGAAGATCGACAAGAAGTTTTTCTAAGACTGTACACTCACCAAAATGCTGAAAGAAGTGATAGGAAAATTAGATTCTAGCTCTATTTTCTGTCTCTGACCTGGCTTTAATGAAAAGAACAAAATTCGATATTATAAGTTTGTCAAAAAAAAAAAAAGAAGTTTTGTACAAATATTTAGCAAATGGTTACATTTCACATGATATCATTTTAACAAAAAATGTAATTGGGGGGAGATGGATGAAGGAATGAGTAAACATCAGGGAAATTTGAATTAAAGTATGCATGTTGATTATCCATCTGGAGTAAAACTCCATAATTGTAACCTACACCGATGTGAAATTTGAAACATAGTGTTGTACAATAAAGGTGTGTAGAGTAATACAATTTGGTATGAATACCTGTCGTAAATCTTTGAGGACACCGATCTGTATAAAACTGTTACTGGGCGAGTAAGATTTATAAGCTGACCAAACAACTCGTTGACATTTATATGTTGACTGAAAAGAATTACGTACATTGTGTTTATGCAATAATAAAGTGTAATAGAACTTCATCTAAATTATCACAGACAATATATGTATTTTCGTCTTTATATGATTCAATCTACCTCGTTTTAATTAACACTTATTATTATGAAACAGAGCACAGTTTAAATAAGTATTTTAATACATTGATGAAGTTTTAACATATTTAGGGAATATTTTGAATTATTTTCTTTATGGTATGCTCTTACTGTTAAAAAGATTGCCTTTGCTTCTCTCGGCACAGACTGGATGTTAATCTCCACCAGGCCATCAGCGGGAACGTTCAACTCCATGTATGTCACATTGACAATATTTTGTCGACGGTACGGTGAATGTATACTATTTTTACTCAGCGTGCCTTCATTATCATTCTCTACGCGGGCCTGAACAAGGACCTTTAGTTTTTCGGATTGTGGATCAATAGGGCTACCATCAGGTTTAGTAACCTTAGCCTAAAACATTAAAAAGTTAAATTGGTTTTAGAATACTCTATTAACACCAGTAGATAATTATTTATGTAAAATGAAGACATATAATAACGTTTGTTATTGAAAATGAAATTCCGTTCACGCACTATATACTTTACATTTGATTCGCGGTATTATTTATATAAAATCAATGCATTTTTATTACAGGAAACAATAAGGAAACATAATGCCACATTTGTAACTTGTACTTGCTCTTATGTTCGTATGATATTATGTTCTTATGTTCGAATAATTTGACACTTTATTTAGTTAACGAGGATGTCCCACAACCTAAACGGTCTCCTCAACATAGTAACATATATACAGCAATGTAGTATTTAATCAAACGAAAGTAAGAAATTATATACATATAATTAGAGAGCAATAAGCAGTCAAGTTTTTGGTGATTAATTCTAATTATTTACATCTCATACCAACACATATCCATAGCTGCCTCCTGGTGTTACATTAAAGAGGGATCAAACCCTTCAAAATCAAACGTTGTACAATAGGGCCTACATTTCTTTTACGTGTCAGTTAATCTTTTTGTTTCGTTAATAAATCTATGCAGGCAATTATTTCTGTTGAACCGAATGATCATAACTTGCAGGTGTATTTTGAATCAGTTGGTATAAATAATTAGTAATGAGCACCAGGGACAATAACAGTAAGTAAGGTGGTCAACATGAGCTTCCTTAGAGTGACAAATACAGGGCATTCTAATAAATAGTGTACAGAGTTTTCACAATAGTGACCACTCCCTTCACAGGCCTGAGCTCTAACAATGCTCTATTTGAATAAGTCTGCATGAAAAGCACTTAGTCCCATTATCATTCTGTAGTGAAAATTTGAGGTATAATTATTATACCAATTATAAACCATGTTTAAGAAAAATTATCCAACAACACGTCTCCATATTCTATCACAGATCGTTTTGCATATATTTGAGGGTATGACACTCATTGCGGTGGCTTAAGTGGGTCATTCAGACAGACGAATTCCACCAAACTACTTCTTTTGCAAGTAAGTATTGGCACATTAGACACAAAACAACATTTTGTCAGTGGATTTTTTTGACAAATTCATTGTAGCCTTAATGTTTTACCTCATCTACATAAAACTATATGTATAACATAGTAGGTCCTGTTACCAATAGAGGAATGAATATATTGCCATCTGCATATATTTAAACAGATAACTCTAACGTTCTCGATCAAATAAACATGTCAACTTACGTAAGCTGTGTAGCTGAGGGCTGGTTTGAATGTAAGGGGGTTAGTGTGGAGATATACCATCATCTCAGCAGTAGTGTAAACTGTAGTTGATGTTTTCTCTCTAGCCACTATTCCCGTTCCATTTTCCAGCAGTCTGACCTCAAAGAAAAGGGGGTGGCCATAATTAAAATCCTGAGGGATAAAGTTAGGCAAAATCTCAGCCAGAGAGAATGTAACGGTTGCTGAGCCTTGGAACTACAAGTACAAAACATAATACATTAGAGCATATACAAACAAAGTAGTTGTTTAGAAATGGATTTGAGGCCGTTTTCACGAATCGGTAAATTGCTTGAGGAACAATGACTTACTACTGAAAATTGTTAAAAACTAATGCTCACTACATATCATACAATATTTCCATTGCAGGTGGGTGATTTTATTATGAGAATTATAGTGGTTGAGCTGAATATCAGACTCACGTTATCAATTTCCAGTGGTACGAACGTTTGGCCCCCTAGGCCACCATGGCCATCAACGAAAAGCTTACCACGTACATCTCCTCCGAGTATATACCTGAAACAAAATATTAATATAGTAAATTGATCAGTTTGTTTTGTGTTTGTAGCCGTGAGGAAAGTTATATTTTCACCTATACGACAGTTGTGCCGGTGTTAATGTAAGTGAAAACTGACGTAGGACACGCGCTGAAATCATTGGCTTTATTAGTCATTGGAAGCATTGAGCTCGTTAAATGTGAGGATGAGAACTGTACCACTAAAACGGTAGACACACTGACCTGTCCCTATCACAATGTGTACTATAGTAGAAAGAGGTTTTTCTTTTCCATTCATGTTCTGGATTTGATTGATTAGTCATTGTTTAGACCGTACTTAATGTTATTTCAATCATATGACATCGTCCCGGTCAAGTGGGGGCAGGATCAACCACCATTGGGGATACTGCTTAAAACAAATACAAAACAATTACAGGATGTAGAAAATACGCAACTGCAAATCGGATTTCTGATTACCCTTATCGGAGCGAGTACCAAGGTACAGTCAATGTACAGTACCGGCGTTGGTGCATTTGGAGCATTCCCATATCACACTATACACCAAAGTGAATCCATTTATTTATTTATTTATTAAAATTTCACTTGTATGACAATCCATTGGTGGTGTATTGTGGAAGCTGAAACATCCTCATATAAAACTACTCACGCTCGCCACAGTTGTCGAGAATTTCCCTCATATCGCTTAGGTCAACAAGCAGGCTAGAACCTATGAGTTGTATGTGATAACCATCAGATCCAATACGCGCAGAAGTGAATACAACAGCATGTGACACCACAAGGTCGATACTACTATGAAAGCTGAAGTTGGAAAGTAGCCAGTCTGATATTGTAATTTAAATTATAATTTAATAAACGTACTTTGCTGTGACGGTGACCTCCACTGTCGATTGTGTGAGTACAACAATTGATGGCGTAGTCACTGTAAACTCAATTGTTGGCAAGGCTGAAATATTTAAATTTACATTTATTTTCGCTTAAACAGATGAAATACTAACTAATGGGCATTTAGAAGTTGATGTACAGATAAATAATAAGACAAAACTTTCCAACTTCTTCATTTAATGTCGCAATGTTTCAATGTCTATACGTTAGGTATGGCTGGTAGAGATATGGTAAGAATACGATAAAGATAACAAGTTATTTTACTTTCAATCTCACTCAATACAGCAGCTATATCATTATCCTTAATACTTTGTGTAAGTGTTTTAATAAAATAGTTTTGTTATCCACACCTTGTTGTAACCAGATATACCATGGTCATTGTTCTCCAACTCGCATTTTATATTATAAAGCAAGTTTTTATCAAGTTCACACTCCAGTTATTAATTTTACATTACTTGATGAATAGTTTTCAGACTTCAACACCTTAAGTTAATATAATATAATATTTTTATTCTTTTGACAATCATTGGGAATCTTCCTAATTCATTATAAACCATACCAGTCATCGTCCTATACCCAGCCCCTAATATATATTTGCAAAACGACAAGGGATTTTTCAACAACAACTGATTTATGGAAGCCCCGTACATCCGCACCGTTGTTTGAAATCGGGGCAATAAAAGTATAAAAAAGATAGAGACTCGTATATACTTTTATATTGCAATCTTTCCATGTTTTCAACAGGCAATACAATGCTTCCCTATCTTGTTTTGCTAACATCTGAAGTATAATACGAAACCTTCCATTATATACAAAAGGTATTGCCAGATAATTAAATGTATCGACCACATCAAGAGTATTTTTGTTAAATCCATCTGTCGGACCAAACATTTCTACCACCCTTTCTAAAAACTACAACCTATGTTTTACTGCAATTGACAGTAAGCTTCCACGCCGAACAGTATGTGTTCAAGCTATTAAGCATTTCCTTTAAACCCTTCTCGTTTTTTGCTACCGCTAATTATCACCAGCATACATTAGCAATAATCTATTAAGCAGTCCTATATCAATAGATTCATCGTCACTATTTACAAAATGCATTTCAAGATAATTAACGAATAGTGAAAAAAATATGGGCGATAGGGTTTCCCCTTGCATCAAACCTAGTCTTATATTGTAAAATAAATCAGAAAATGATCCAAACTTAACCATATACACTTAAATGTAAGTTTAGCATACATAGATTTTAAAATATAAAAAAAATTACCACCAACTAATAATTTGTTGTGAGTAGTGAGCAGTAAAATAGTGAATTTTGTTCGACAGGATCGAAATAATCAACAAAACAGCAAATTGATTGATTTCCCTTTCGTAAATTGTTCCCCGCTAATCTCTGAATGACTATACGTAAAGTAATCCCCCTATAGCTATTGATATCATTCGTTTCACCTTTTTGAAATACTGGGACTATAACATCCATTCAATTAAATGATTCATGCTAAAACTTAAATGAAATTTGTACACAATAACTAACATCAAGCATATGAACCAGTGGATATTTTCTTACCGGATTTTACCTCAAAGGAATGTGACATTGAACTGCCCTGTGAAAATAGAATTGTTCGCATTCAGTCGTTTTTTTCGTTTATAATATATTAATTAAACATGCCAATTGAATAACACTAGTGCATGTATTCAAAATAAAACATTGATGGTTTCGTGTGACAAAAGGTTTTCGTATAACAACTAGATATTACCTTCCGCTAGTTGTCTAGTTAATCAAATTGCACAACCAAACAGTAGTGTTTTTCTATTAAATCTGATTGCCTTGATTGTTTAAAAGTTTTGAAGCTTGTACATATACTAAAACAGTTACGTTGAAATAAGAAATATTGAATACACTAGAGGTTTGGTTTTACGATTTCCTAAGGTTGCATTGACAACAGTTTCTAGTGTGATCGGTGCTTTAAGCAAACATTAAACAAAATGAGCCCTAGGTCCGTTCTAGTAGATAAATAGATTTATTTGGTCTGATAGCTGTTGCTTGTCGTGGAGTAGACCTAACAAAATACACTGCAATTTATATTTGTCGACTTGTTACCAACTTGTAATGATTTTAGAAATAACATAATAATGTTAGATAGTCAATAAATTAACATACATGTATTTGCAAACCAGGGAATGTGGGCTTTTAAAAGATTAGAGATATATATGGTGTTGATTAATATTAGTCCTTGTAAAAGGCTTTAGAAAAAACATTTATCTCAAAATCGACTAAAGGGTCAACAAGACCTTTAGTAATGTTAAATTTAAATAAATAGCCAGCTACTGTGTTTTTTTTACATACAAACAGCATTTTAGCAAAAGTAATAAAAGCAGATTGTTTGAAAATGAAGTACAGCATCCACTTACTCTCCATTATAATGTAATATAAATCATCTAGATATACTGACATAAAGTTTAATAAATCTCGAAAGCTCATACAAGTTATATGTCAACCATAAGCTTCCGCCCGGGCTAGAACTATGTGTATTGTGCATACATTGTTGGTAGCACTCGAGGAGCATTGTTTCTTTTAACATATCCATGTGAAGGTACACCACCGTCATATTAGTGAAGTGCATGGCTTTATATGCCAATAACAAGCAATTCTAGGCTTCCCTAAAATTAACAAAAACACGAAAAATTTTGATAATTAGATTCAACTGATTTTCGAGTCCCAATTCAGAAAATTTAAAGCTAACTAAGTCTTGGACAATCAACTTAGAACATGTAACACTTACACCTGTCATAGCACGGATTTGCCAAGTACCGATTACTTTCACTTCGTTCGTCAAATTCAGAGATCCCTTGATGAAACCTGTCGCATCAAGAACGACACGCTTTGTCCGAAAATTACTGAATATCTGATTCTGAAATGATAACACAAAAACTCAAATGTTTTTTACTAATTACGATAAAGAAAGTTTCTTGTAAGCAAATGTTTTTACCAATTAAGATTAGAAAGTCTCCTGCAAGCAAATATGTTTTCCTCTTACGATAAAGACATTTTCCTGCAAACACATGTTTTTATCACTAACTATAAAGAAAGTTGTCAGAACTATTTAATTATCATGGAGTATGCATCCTATAAACAAAACAGCAAATGCGCAGAAACGCGTAGTAGACATCCACATTGATATAGTTTTAAATATTATACTGCAACTGTAATTTTTAGAGTTTTTAATCGCCATCCTTGGAGTAAACATTAGACATACTTTATGGATTACAACTTCTGGTGTATATCAGGGCGACGTTTCGATGTCGACTATGGTATGGTTTTAAAGCATATGGTCAAACAGATTGAAGCTTAGGTATATATTTACCAAAATACGTTATGACAAAATAAATACATGTTAAGTCTTGGTAGTTATGAGAAGAAATTCCCTTGTTGTTAAGTTGGATAGGTTTATGATGATGATGTTGTTCCAGTCTATATGATGTAGTGGGTTAGACTGTTGATGTTCTCTTAATGCTGATTTGGAACCACGTGACTCTGTAAATGATTTGTGCTCCTTTCTTCCTTTAGATAACGATCGACATGTTTCTCCTATGTACTGTTCAAGCGCATGTTATCAGATATACACAGTCTTTGGATTCGGGTTGTTTTTATTGGGGAGGGGGGACTTGCCAGTTTCCAGTTAGTCCAGTTACCATGGTTACTTATGAATACACAATGTATTTTGTTGGCTTTCAGTAATTTCCTTATTTGATGACTCATTGTTGAATCTTAATAAATTGGTCTTTTCAATGTAGTTGTGTTTCCCATATAAAAAAATGAAACTTTTATTTAATCCTATTTATTTATGAGCATTATCATCACAATGTATCTTCATGTCTCTCATCTTTATATTTAACCTTTCAGTAAACACAACTATGTAACTTCATGTCTCTCATCTGTATATTTAACCTTTTAGTAAACACAACTATGTAACTTCATGTCTCTCATCTCTATATTTAACCTTTTAGTAAACACAACTATGTATCTTCATGTCTCTCATCTTTATATTTAACCTTTTAGTAAACACAACAATGTATCTTCATGTCTCTCATTTCTATATTTAACCTTTTAGTAAACACAACTATGTATCTTCATGTCTCTCATCTGTATATTTAACCTTTTAGTAAACACAACTGGGTACGTAGCCAAGCCATTATAAATCCTTCTCATAACTAACTACCAATGCTAAAAATGAATTAATTTTGTCATAACATACACTTAGGATCGATGCCAGAATAGACATCGTAACTTTGCGCCTATGTAAACCAGAAGTGGTAATCCATAAAGTATGTGTTATGTTTAATGCCTCAACTTCTAAATGCCTCTGAAACAAATCGTTGGAGTCGAAGTATTAGTGCTTTGAAATGAATCTGTTCTGAGTCCTTTTACTAATATTTATCCAGTTTATATGCATTATTTTAAACAGAGCAACGCAATCGTTGATATTGATATAAGTTTATGACTTACTCGAATAGTAATGGTATAGGTTCTGTTTTTTTCAGCTTTGAAGTCATGGTTCAAGGCAAAGATCCTGTAATGAACTGCAAAATGAAAATTTAAGTTAAACAAAACTTTTAACTTTACACACGAGTACGTAATTCGCAAGATAAAGTAAAGCGGTTATGCATAATTCATTAGAAGGATGTAAAGTATCTATGAAACATCTATGAAATGTGAGAACGATTGTCTATTGAATCCACGATTGGTATGGTTTGGTTAGACTAACCAGGAAACCACTGATGATTTTACAGAAGAATATTAACAATTGTTAAACAATTAAAGTAAAGATGTTTGAGGCTAACAAATGAATATCCACTAAAGTTCATTTCGATTGATTTTGTTTGTATATAGTGCTTGTCCTGCCTTCCTACGGTCTTGTCTTCGATTTCCGATTGGGACAGAGGCATTATTATAAAATACACCTATATGTTTTTTCCTTGGTAGTATTGACTTACCTGTTTGTTTTGAATTATAAATAGGCAAATCTGTTTGTATAACTGTTGCAAATTTCTCTGTAGGACTTTTGAGTTCAACTGATGTCATATTGGTAAAGTTGATGCCAGAACTGCGACCAGTAACCTTAATGGCATATGAAGTACGTCCCACCAGTTCACCAGGCACCTGTGAAAATTGGTATGAAAAGTGATAACATGTAACATCTATGATATCAAATATCTTTAAGAGTTCAACAAAATGTTTTTATTATACATGGCTTTGTAAGTACTCGGTGTTATTAAAACCATTTTAAAATGATGTTGAATATTAGTATTGTCAACTTCTTCATGAAATCATTGGACAAAACAACCAAACAAAATGTTCTGTATAATCGTCTGTTCATTTAATTTTACATAATTTGAAATGATTATGCGTATTCTTACCTGCAACGTAATAATCTGTGGCTTTCCTGGAAAAAAAACGAAACCACGCTTACAAAGAGCTGGTGCCACATATATGGTGATTGACATGTTATGGTTCGAGCTGCATCTGGATCAGTCACACTAAATGCCTTTTACCATTGCTGTTGGTTAGGCGGAAGAATCTTTTGCCCTGAGACTTTGTGAGCTTGTGGGCATATTTGTTGGTTTCTGCTCTAAAAGACGTAATTCGTCTACAAGATGATGCACTGCACCATCTCCGAAGTACTGAAGCTCTCAAATATTTTTTAACATACTGTTAAGATTTAAATGCAGAAATTAAATACGATTTAAACCAGAATAAATACCCATTTGATCTATTTACGTAAATTTCTTGTTAGGCTTAATCAAGGCGAGCTATAACGACATATATTAAGGAGGCTAGATTCTGATGAAGTATAACAGCAAACAACGGTGAGACAAACAAAAAAACGGTAGGAAGCCAGTATGCTGCAAAACAACTGTGTGTAATTTAAAGTACAAGGTACCAAACCAAATCGAATATATTCGTACGTATATTCGGAGAGCACCGAGGCACATCGATACCAAAATGCATAAATAAAATATTACCTGGTTGAACATCTGTTTGTTCTGAAGCTAACGGTTGACCAGTCTTTTTCTTTACCAATTGAACAGTGACGTTTACAGGAGAAACTCCCTTCAAGATGTGCACCATCATATCGGCAGGAGACAATGCTTCTATACAACGCGGGACAGCCACTATATAAGAGTCCTCATAAACCACGTCTGTCACAGGAGGCCCTCTGCTGTTATTTGTCAAATATAGATAAACATATATATAAATCTTTTCTATACATGAAACGTTTACATGAGTAGAACCTTAGCGACAGTTAGCGGAAAAAGGTGCAAAATATGACATTATTCTGAACATTATTCCGGCCAAACGAAGAATGTCAAATTCATTTTACGACAATACATTATACAATAGGTACGTGGAATAAGATACTATTAATTAACAAACAATACATTATACAATAGGTACGTGGAATAATATACTATTAATTATCAAATAATAACCCATAATGTCAGAAAAAGTGACCCGCTATTTTATGATTTTGCAAAGCTTTTAAAATATTTAGGTAAACCCAAGGCAAAAAAGTAAATTGAGCAGAATTTGTTTTTCTTTAAAAGACATATACAAACCGAGACACTTAGGATAACATAAGATATTATGGATATTCAACTTCTTGTATATTATCGGCGCAATGGTTCGGCCTAGATGCTAAGACTGTTTTTAAGAAATGATTACAAAATCTCAACTCAAAGTTAACAATTGAACATAAGTTGAGATTTTGTAATCCTTGCTTGAAAATGGTCTTAGCATCAAGCACGAAACATTGCCTTAAAAATATACCAGAAATTGAATATCCATAATATCTTATGTTATCCTAGAAAATAATTTATAGATTCTGTGTAGATAAATACTTACACATTTATCGGATCGCCGTATGCCGCTGTCAACAGGATAGCGATTATTAGGTGCGTCATAGCTACTCAATATAAATAAAATATAAGTCAAAATCTGAAAAAGAAACAAACAAAAATCCTTTCAAATGCAACTTGAACAAACTTTATGAACGTTATCTTACTGCCATAAATCAGTTAAAATAAGTGATATTTGGCTCTTGGTCACAAACTGAAGAATAAACAGGCCAGAAATTCTGTGGCAGGCAAGTGTGACAGGCAGGTGTGACAGGCGCAGTACACAACATTTTTAGAATTGAATTATATAAATCAAGGTTCCAGGAGATCAGATTTACCAGAGCCTTAAAGGTAATACTTTTATTTCATTTCATTTTATTCACCACGAACAGTGTACATGTAGCAAGTATTATACAACATTAACAATATTTAATAGTCATAAGTAACAATTTGTTTGGCAAGTTATTATATATTTAGATATAAAGAATATAAGAATAAATAAATATCGTTTTATCAGTATATTTAGCAAGCATAACATTATGATTTTACAAAACTTAGAAGTCCTTAAAAAGAATTTGTATCATACATGTACAAATTCGATCAGCTTCTGAGTGATGTAAACAAACATAAGTACCCAATGTACGAGGTAGGATTGCAAGTTTGTATAATAGAAATATGTTCAACATTGGTTTAGTTATAGAAATAAGTATAATAAATACATTTTTACACGCATATACACATATTTCAAATCTCGGTGGAGGCAAGCAAAATTTTCTTTCTCTACATTTATACAAAAATATATGTTAATACATAAACAAATATACCCAAATACATACAAAAATATGCATATACATATACACATTCATACCCATACACATACACACATACAAACAAATATATTTAAATAAGTAGGTAGAATTGGGTCAGTCTATATAATATTATATACTTATGTTTAACTGATCTGCGTTTAAGATAAGATAAAAACATTTTTTTTTTAAATGTTGATCACAGATATGCATATGTTTTCCAAACGAGAACGAGAATTTGTTCAAAAGACGCTGTTGAAATAATGTTAACGTAGCTGACGGGAAACCCCCCCAGGGGGCTTATACTATCCCGTTAATTACATAATCCATTTAACTACATAGAGGATAATTTAAATTAAAATGTAATATCAAATGCTACTGATGTGAAAATGTCAACACTTCTATAGGCTACTAAAGTAAGAAAAAAAGCACATAAACAAAAGTAAGACAAGAAAATGAAACAAAAATGACATTTTAAAGAGATGTTGGTGGTATTGGTAGTTGAACTGTTGATTGTAGTTGTGTTTGGGGGTGGTTGTGGAAGTAGAGGTGTTGGTGGTATTAGTCTGTGTAGTTGAACCGTTGGTGGTACTTGTGTTGGGAGTGATGGTGGTGGAGGTGGTTGGGGAAGTAGAGGTGGT